>JAMOIN010001455.1:0-20008 GCA_024666655.1 Dascyllus trimaculatus
AACATCTAGACCCCTATGAACCCCAACATCTAGACCCTATGGACACCAACATCTAGACCCTATGAACACCAACATCTAGACCCTATGAACCCCAACATCTAGACCCTATGAACACCAACATCTAGACCCTATGAACACCAACATCTAGACCCTATGAACCCCAACATCTAGACCCCTATGAACACCAACATCTAGACCTTATGAACACCAACATCTAGACCCTATGAACACCAACATCTAGACCCTATGAACACCAACATCTAGACCCCTATGAACACCAACATCTAGACCCCTATGAACACCAACATCTAGACCCCCATGAACACCAACATCTAGACCTTATGAACACCAACATCTAGACCCTATGAACACCAACATCTAGACCCCTATGAACACCAACATCTAGACCTTATGAACACCAACATCTAGACCCCTATGAACACCAACATCTAGACCCCTATGAACACCAACATCTAGACCCTATGAACACCAACATCTAGACCCTATGAACACCAACATCTAGACCCTATGAACACCAACATCTAGACCCCTATGAACACCAACATCTAGACCCTATGAACCCCAACATCTAGACCCCTATGAACCCCAACATCTAGACCCTATGAACACCAGCATCTAGACCCTATGAACACCAACATCTAGACCCTATGAACACCAACATCTAGACCCCTATGAACACCAACATCTAGACCCTATGAACACCAACATCTAGACCCCAATAAACACCAACATCTAGACCCCAATAGCTTACCAACATCTAGACCCAATAAACACCAACATCTAGACCCTATGAACACCAACATCTAGACCCCTATGGACACCAACATCTAGACCCCTATGAACATCAACATCTAGACTCCTATGAACACCAACATCTAGACCCTATGAACACCAACATCTAGACCCCTATGAACCCCAACATCTAGACCCCTATGAACCCCAACATCTAGACCCTATGAACACCAACATCTAGACCCCAATAAACACCAACATCTAGACCCCAATAAACACCAACATCTAGACCCCAATAAACACCAACATCTAGACCCTATGAACACCAACATCTAGACCCTATGAACACCAACATCTAGACCCCTATGAACACCAACATCTAGACCCCAATAAACACCAACATCTAGACCCCAATAAACACCAACATCTAGACCCCAATAAACACCAACATCTAGACCCCAATAAACACCAACATCTAGACCCCAATAAACACCAACATCTAGACCCAATAAACACCAACATCTAGACCCTATGAACACCAACATCTAGACCCCTATGGACACCAACATCTAGACCCCTATGAACACCAACATCTAGACTCCTATGAACACCAACATCTAGACCCTATGAACACCAACATCTAGACCCCTATGAACACCAACATCTAGACCTCTATGAACACCAACATCTAGACCCTATGAACACCAACATCTAGACCTCTATGGACACCAACATCTAGACCCTATGGACACCAACATCTAGACCCCTATGAACACCAACATCTAGACCCTATGAACACCAACATCTAGACCCCTATGATCACCAACATCTAGACCCTATGAACACCAACATCTAGACCCCTATGGACACCAACATCTAGACCCCTATGAACACCAACATCTAGACCCAATGAACACCAACATCTAGACCCTATGAACACCAACATCTAGACCCTATGAACACCAACATCTAGACCATATGAACACCAACATCTAGACCCTATGAACACCAACATCTAGACCCCTATGAACACCAACATCTAGACCCCTATGAACACCAACATCTAGACTCCTATGAACACCAACATCTAGACCCCTATGAACACCAACATCTAGACCCCTATGGACACCAACATCTAGACCCCTATGGACACCAACATCTAAACCCCTATGAACACCAACATCTAGACCCTATGAACACCAACATCTAGACCCCTATGATCACCAACATCTAGACCCTATGAACACCAACATCTAGACCCCTATGGACACCAACATCTAGACCCCTATGAACACCAACATCTAGACCCAATGAACACCAACATCTAGACCCTATGAACACCAACATCTAGACCCCTATGAACACCAACATCTAGAATCCTATGAACACCAACATCTAGACCCCTATGATCACCAACATCTAGACCCTATGAACACCAACATCTAGACCCAATGAACACCAACATCTAGACCCCTATGGACACCAACATCTAGACCCCTATGAACACCAACATCTAGACCCCTATGAACACCAACATCTAGACCCTATGAACACCAACATCTAGACCCAATGAACACCAACATCTATACCCTATGAACACCAACATCTAGACCCCTATGATCACCAACATCTAGACCCCTATGGACACCAACATCTAGACCCCTATGAACACCAACATCTAGACCCTATGAACACCAACATCTAGACCCCTATGATCACCAACATCTAGACCCCTATGGACACCAACATCTAGACCCCTATGAACACCAACATCTAGACCCCTATGAACACCAACATCTAGACCTCTATGAACACCAACATCTAGACCCTATGGACACCAACATCTAGACCCTATGAACACCAACATCTAGACCTATGAACACCAACATCCCCTAGACTCTATGAACACCAACATCTGGACCCAATGAACACCAACATCTGGACCCTATGAACACCAACATCTAGACCCCTATGAACACCAACATCTGGACCCAATGAACACCAACATCTAGACCCTATGAACACCAACATCTAGACCCTATGAACAACAACATCTAGACCCTATGAACACCAACATCTAGACCCTATGAACACCAACATCTAAACCCTATGAACACCAACATCTAGACCCCTATGGACACCAACCCCTATGAACACCAACATCTAAACCCTATGAACACCAACATCTAGACCCCTATGAACACCAACATCTAGACCCCTATGAACACCAACATCTAGACCCTATGAACACCAACATCTAGAACCCTATGAACACCAACATCTAGACCCCTATGAACACCAACATCTAGACCCCTATGACACCAACATCTAACCCTATGAACACCAACATCTAGACCCTATGAACACCAACATCTAGACCCCTATGATCACCAACATCTAGACCCTATGAACACCAACATCTAGACCCCTATGGACACCAACATCTAGACCCCTATGAACACCAACATCTAGACCCAATGAACACCAACATCTAGACCCTATGAACACCAACATCTAGACCCCTATGAACACCAACATCTAGAATCCTATGAACACCAACATCTAGACCCCTATGATCACCAACATCTAGACCCTATGAACACCAACATCTAGACCCAATGAACACCAACATCTAGACCCCTATGGACACCAACATCTAGACCCCTATGAACACCAACATCTAGACCCCTATGAACACCAACATCTAGACCCTATGAACACCAACATCTAGACCCAATGAACACCAACATCTATACCCTATGAACACCAACATCTAGACCCCTATGATCACCAACATCTAGACCCCTATGGACACCAACATCTAGACCCCTATGAACACCAACATCTAGACCCTATGAACACCAACATCTAGACCCCTATGATCACCAACATCTAGACCCCTATGGACACCAACATCTAGACCCCTATGAACACCAACATCTAGACCCCTATGAACACCAACATCTAGACCTCTATGAACACCAACATCTAGACCCTATAAACACCAACATGTAGACCCTATATGAGTATCTATACTCTGGTGCCAAACATCCATACTTTAATTGATATAATAAGGGACTCTGAACCCCCCAGCCCTCGTTTCCATATTAACTTTAAAAGTGTGTTAACTGAACTGCAGATGATCCAGCATCAATCCAGAACTGAGATCCACCAACTCACTTTAACATTCGAAGATGCAAAAAGCACCAAAAACACCTAAAAAACGAGCAAACCGAGGAAAACCGCTCTGACTTAAACTGAAGACAGTCGTTAATTATCACATCTCAGCGTAAAGTTATCAGCATCCTCGGCTAAATCCAGCCCAGGTCCAAACAGCTCCATGAACTGGAAACTGAGCGCTGCTGTTGTCATGCAGCAGAACAACCATTAAAGCACGAATGCATGTAAACTACACTGTAAGAAACACTGGACACCCGGCAGGAGAAATATGTTGAAGAGGAAAGGAAAAATTAAGAAAAAAACAGCAAATATCTGAAAAATAATTCTACTGTAGATGATTTAAAGACAGTCAAACGATGGGATTTTATGGCCCACTGTAAAAGAATGAATTAAAGATTATTACTGCTCTTATTAACAGGTTTGGTCTTTCTCTTCTACAGTGAGCATGTACGGTAAGTTCTTATAGTTTATCTCTGATTTTACTTTTTTTTACATCTACAATTCACCAGAACAAAGATGATAAAGAAATGACAATTTTAAAAAGTTATTTACCGTTTTTAATCCTCAATATGCACATTTTCCTGACAATAACTGCAAATATCGGTAAAATTCAGACTCATTTAGATGTAGCTTCATGGTCAACAATTTAACAGAATAAATTACTATTTATAAAAACATAATGGTCTGGGGTTTATTACAGTCAACATAAGAATAATATTTCTTTCTGTGATCGATATTATTGGTCATTTAAAACAACAGTAACTAATGTAAACACAGATTTAATGCTGACACCATCAGAGCCTTTAAATCAGCAGAGTTCTGTCCTATAGATGTGACAGATTTGATCAAAACGTTTTAAATCTGCAGCAGAAAACGAAACTGTTTGTTTGTTTTTACTGCAGTTAAAACGCTCATTTTTTACAGTGGAGAAAAGCCGCAGACACCTGAACAGGTGAGGCAGGTTCCTGTCAGACAACACGTGGACAATCTGATCCTGCAGGTATGAGCAGCGTCATACCGATCATACCTGACCGGTACGTTCACACCAACCACCGGACCGGACCGGGCCGGAGGAACCACCCCGAACAACGTACCTCTCATGGGGTTCTGGATCCACAGGATGCCCCCGATCAGGTGCGGAGACTGTCCGAGCATCACGGCGGCGGAGCTCACGGTTCACCGACAGTCACGGTCCGCATGTGGCCGCCTGCCGAGCAGCCAGACCGGGCTGATCTGAGCAGCAGCCCCGGGAGGGAACACCGAATCCGTGCGGAACAGTCCGTCCGGTGACCGGCGGCTCAGAGGACACTCCGTGCTCGGTGCGCGGCGGCGGACCTGTTAACGCGGAGCGGCGCGCACACGGAACGACACGCAAAGCGGCTGCGCGTCAACACGAGACTTCAATACACGAGATCAATACACTGATCACAGGTGAACGCGCACCGAGCAACACGCAGCTGACCCGCCGCGTCTGGACCGAACAGAACCGAACAGAACACAGCTACAGTCTGCAGCCGGTACCGGGCCGCGGCTCGGCTCGGGTCTTACCTTCCACAGCCATGCCGCTCCACGGATCAGCATCACCGGAGAGGACAGTCAGCGGCTCATTCTACCTTGTTTGCCGTCTTCATCACTTTGCTGCGGGCGAACCGGAGACCAGCTGCTGCCGCCGCAAAGCATCCTGGGAAGTGTAGGCAGCACAGCAGGAAGGACGAGGCTCAGTCTGACAGAGAGAGACGCTTATAAGGAGCCAGAATCCATAAAGTCACTGTAATAAACCACGCAAACAACGAAAACCATGAATAATAAAAACTCCAAAAACTCTCAGGACATTTAGGACAAACAACACATTGGAGTTCTGGTAGAACCTGAACCCAGATCAGTTTTCCATCCATCCAGATGGATGGATGGAAAACTGTGAGTCTACATCTCACACAAATAAGCACCGTTAGCCATTATGTTAGCCCAAATAAGGAATATTAGCTGCTAAGTTAGCTCAGACAATTAACATTAGTCACTATTTTAGCCCAAACAAGTAGCATTAACTGTTATGTTAGCCCAAACTAGGAACATTAGCTTCTACATTAGCATGAACAAGTAACATTAGCCGCCATGTTAGCTGAAATAAACTCAAACAAGTAACATTAGCAGGTGTGTTAGCTCAAATAAAATCAAATAAGTAACATTAGCAGCTATGTTAGCTGAAATAAGGTAAAAAATGCAACATTAAGAGCTATGTTAGCCCAAGTAACATTAGCTGCCATTTTAGTCCAAACAGTAACATTAGCAGTTAGTTAGCACAAACAAGAAATATTAGCTTGTATGTTAGACTTAATAAGTAATATTGGCCACTACAATAGCCTAAATAAGTAACATTAGCAGCTACGTTAGCCCAAACAAGTATAATTGCCACGTTACCGAATAACATTAGCAGCTACATTAGCCCTAGCAAGTAATGTTAACTGCTATGTTAGCCCCAACAAGTAACATTAGCTGCTACATTAGCATGAACAAGTAACATTAGCCACCATGTTAGCTGAAACAAGTAACTATAACTGCCACAGTAGCCCAAACAAGTAACATTAATTAAATATAATATTAGCCCAAGCAAGGAACATTAGCATGATGAAGTAACATCAGCCACCATGTTAGTTGAAATATGTTCAAACTATTAGCAGCTATGTTAGCCAAGTAACATTGGCTGCCATTTTAGTCCAAATAAGTAACATTAACAGTTAGTTAGCCCAAACAAGGGACATTAGCCTGTGCATTAGACTAAATAAGTAACATTAGCAGCTACGTTAGCCCAAACACGTAGCAATAGTTGCCAAGTTACCTCAAACAGTGTTTTAGTGTGTTTCAGTGTGTTTTCGTGTTTCAATGTGTTTTATTGTGTGTCTATAATTCTTTGCATGTGGATGTTATGAGTCATAAATTATGTTCTGCCAAAATAACCAAGAAGGAAAACACAGAGTTCAGAATGAGAAGAATTTCAGACAGTCCATGGGAAAACTCGTCACCCATCAGACTCTATTGATGTTGGAGCCTCAACAGTTGGTAGGAACATGGATCCATCCATTGATCTATACTTACAGTGATTTTGTGGAGACACTAGACCAGCCTCGGTTGAAGATTATACACATTTTTCCATGTTTAAGCTCCAGTAATTAAACTGTATCCTCTGCTGGATCCATTCAATCGTTCTGATCTGATTAAGCTATTCCGTCTGTTCTCACCACATTTCAAGACTACTAGTTTTATTTATGGAGATACTGGACCAATAAAATGGCTTCCTGGGTTGTATTTGAGGGTAAAAATCCTAAATAATTTCCAGGTTTAAATCGTGAAATCCTCTTCAACAGAACTCGGTTATGGGGTTGGAATAATAATTAAGTAAACTGAGTAAACAGCGACACGGACCAACCCTGCTGGTTTCCTGGAATCTCTGCTGGCTGTCTGACAGCTTCAGTGCAAACAAAAGAGAAAGTAGCTGCAGGTGTCACGCTACAGTTGCATCAACCTGCTCATGATAACCCAACCTGTTGCTAATCTTTATGCTATGCTAAGCTAAGCTAATTACTTCCCTGAGCAGAACCAGACAATCGCTGATGGGATCAAACTGCTGCGTTTACATGAGGTATTTCTTCATTGTTCCTCTGTGGGCTGAACCACGCCCAGGCTGAACACCTGGAACACCTGGACAGGTTAATCACAGCATCTTCCACGTCTCTGTTGTTGCCTGGTTGATAAAATCACTTCACAAACAAACAGAAGTATTTTTGTTTTACTTCCTGCTACAGTTTCCAAAGTAACACCATCAAACACATCAACAGACCTTGGCAGCTGGTTCGTACGTGTTTTCCAAAATAAACACACTCTAAAAATAAAGTCTGGACTCAACAGCATAAAAATAACTCAACCATTTTCAGCTTCTAATGAAATGATGTTGACTGCTCAGAAAAATTACGTTGCTCCAACTAGTTTTGAACATGATTTAAAATGAACTGTTATGGACAACGTACAGTCCTGAACTAAAGTTTACATCCACTAATAAAGTCCATGTTGACTATGTCCGTCTTTAGTCTCCAATGACTCCTAGAACTTTGAATTTTCTATGATGGAATCTTTGAAACATGAATCTTTGTCACAAACAAACAATAACAAACTTTGGTTCTTTCATAGACTCATTAAAGGTCTTCTGGAGATAAAACTAAACCTACTGGATCATAAATAAACAAACATTAATGTTGATATCTGGTTAAACTGGTCTGTTTCCTCCTCAGTTCAGTTCTTCTGGTTCCTCTTTGACTCCTCTGGTCAGAACCGGTTCAGTCCAACTAAATGTGTCGTCTCCATGACTCAGACTGGTTTCTTCAGGTTCTTGATGGTCTAAGTCAGGACTTTGGGGGGACCAGTCTAGAACCTTCATTCCAGCCTGATGGAACCATTTCTTCACCACTTTGATGTGTTTGGGCTCATTGTCTGGTTGGAACATCCAGCTGTGTCCCAGATCAACCTTCTGCTGATGGTTTTAGGTTCTGATCCTCCTCCTTCATTGTTCCATTGACTTTGTGTGAAGCTCCAGTTCCTCAGAGCATGATGCTGCCACCTCCATGCTGATGGTAGGCCTGGTGTTGTTGGGGTTGAAACGAGTCTAAGACCCCAAAGACAGTCTGAAACCAGTCCTAATCCAGGGCCAAATCCACTGTAAAATAAATCCTAAACCAACTTTAAATCACATTCAGAACCAGGTCCCAAACCAGCCCAGAACCAAGACTGAAACCAAGCAAGAACCTGTCCCAAAAAAGTCCAAAGCCAGTCCAAGATACAGTCTGAAATGAGGCCAAAGGGACGTCTAGAAAGCTCCAGAGCATGATGCTGCCACCTCCATGCTGATGGTAGGTCTGGTGTTGTTGGGGTTGAAGGCCTCACCTTCTCTCCTCAGTCTTTGTTCCATCTGACCTCAGAACTTTCCTCCAGAAGGCCTTTTCTTTGTCCATGTGATCAGTGGAGCTTTAAGGTTCTGCTTCTAGAGGAAGAACTTCCTTCTTTCACGGTTATGATCTCTAAAGTGTGTTAAACTTTTGGTCACAACTGTAATTATGAAGTTTTCAAAGGATTACTTTGCTTCAATCAGGTTTTCTTCAGTAGTTTATTTGTTCATGTGATAACATTTTGTAAATTTAATAGTTTAACAACAAAATATTTGTTGATGATCTTTGACCTGCAGTTTGTATTTCAGCACATGATATTTAAATCTAAAAGCAACATAAGTTTAAATTTCCCCACAGATTCTAAATAACCATGTAAACTTGTAAATATGACTAGCATTAGCATTAGCATTAGTATTAGCATTAACATTAGCTCCGTGCAGCAGAACAACTGTTTCAGCAGCTGTAGAATAAACTCTGGAGATATCCTCTGAGTCTCTGCTGTAGTGGAGTTTGTGTGTGACAGACCTGATGCTCACCTTGACCTGTCCTTTGGATCTCATTAGTTCAGCTGCAGGTTCTAACACACAATCTGACCTGAACCTGTCCAGGTGGGTTTAGCAGCTACAATCCCTCAACAACAGCTGGAGGAAACCTGCTGATCAACACGATCTGTTAACTTACTGCAGCTGGAATCGAGTTTAAATCTTTGAACGCAGAAATCTGAGTTTAAATTGCAGAAGATGTTAATCTGTATGCAGACGACACCCTGTTCTATGTCCCATTAAAGTCTGGTACAGAAAGTATGAAGCTGATGCAACTTTATTCTGTCAGCATCATAATAATAGTTGCAACTGGAAATGTTTGTCTAAGATCTGTATGTTAGTGTGGCATTAAGGGTTGAATGTAAAGTAGGTCTCGACAACACCACCTGGGGAGTTGCACCCCAGGAAGTCCTAGCTAGGTTTACTTCAATTAACCAAGGTCACACAAGTTAAACACCACCGGGGCAAGACGTGTTTCTGGAGACGTAACCAGTTTTTGTGCTTCCTGTTCGTGTCCTGCAGCCTGACGGTGCATCTAAAGAGGAAAATGAATGCACAGGGACAGTTCTGATGTGCAAATGACGCGGTTTTTATTAAATGTTTTACATTTTCCAGAGCAAAAAGCCTGATTATGTGCAAATTTCACTGTAACATGAAGAACAATACAACAAAGTTCCACAGAAACAGACCTGAGATGCGGGTTTCATTCAGAGCCCAGTCATAAGGTGTACATGAGTGCAGTCAGGTAATGTCTTCATTAGGTAACTAGATCAGTGGTTCCCAACTGGTGGGTCGGGACCCAAAAGTGGGTCGCGAAGCCATTTTTAGGGGGTCGCAGAAGCATCCCCCCGTAAAAAGCAGTGGTATAAAGTCTTTTATTTTAAAGGACGTGTTTCTTTTGACACAGTTTGCTTTCAATAGCAGGATATTTAGTGGTGGTGACACCAGTAGTTGCCCACTATTAACCTCTAGATTTGGTTCTGCCAGCTAATAGGAGAAATTTATGCTAAAACGTCCCAAAAATATATGAAAATGTGCTCAGAATCTGTCAAAACGGGCCAAAATATGCCCAAAAACTAGGCAAAAGTGTTCAAATATCCCAAAATTAGCAAAAAAATAAGCCAAAATTTTCCTAAGTTGTATCAAAATGTGTTGAGACTCCACCCAAATACACCTTAATTTCTAAAGAGGAAGAGCAAACTTCAAAAAATATGGGTCGTGACCATTAATCATGGAGTCATAGTGGGTCGTGAGACTGGACCAGTTGAGAACCACTGAACTAGATAAAATCCACCTGCTGCACTCAGATATGTGCAAATCACTGATGCATATTTACATCCAGAGCTAAGAGTGAAAGATTTAATGCCAAAGAAAGAAGACAGGATGGTGAAATGGTCTCTGCGGGATCACAAGATTTTCCTGTCCATGACGGCCCAGTGGGCACCGATGGTGGTCAGCGCTCCGTGGACCCGGACGCTGAGGAAGACCAGCTGGGCGTCTTTGTGGGCGGGGAACATGGAGAAGGAGTTGTAGGCGGGCTGGCCAGCCATCAGGAAGCGCCCTCTGCTGGTGACGAATATCAGCTGCTGGATGAAGTGACCGTACTTCCCCGAAACCTGGATGATGGTTTCGTCGTCAAACAGCTCCATCTCCTGGGTCTGGCCGGACTGCCAACCCACAACTTTGGACCAAATGGCACCAAAGCGAAGCTGAATGCTGGAGGAGGAGCAGAAATATGATTTGATAACCATTATACAGCTGGAGACATGTTGACAATAAAATGAATGATTTAATGTGTGCTGTTATTACATACAGTGCAATCTTGTGCTGATTTCATTTTTAATTTTTATATTATAATATTTATTTATTTTTGTTTTCTCTTTTTATTTCATTAAATGTTTTAATTTAATTCAATTCGATTTTAAATTTTTATTTTATATTTTTTTACTAGTTAATTTTTAATTTTATTTAATTCTATCGTATTTTTATTTATTTTTATTGTGTTTTATCTTTTTTAAAATTTTATTTCAGTTTTTAATTTAATTCGATTAAATTTTAAATTTTTATTTTATATTTTTTTTACTGGTTCGTTTTTAATTTTATTTAATTCTATTGTATTTTTATTTGTTTTTATTGTGTTTATCTTAATTTTTTTATTTTATTTCAGTTTTTAATTTAATTCGATTAAATTTTAAATTTTTATTTTATATTTTTTTACTGGTTCGTTTTTAATTTTATTTAATTCTATTGTATTTTTATTTGTTTTTATTGTGTTTTATCTTATTTTTTAATTTTATTTCAGTTTTTAATTTAACTCTATTGTATTTTAATTTATTTTGTATTTTGTTTTATTTTTATTTTTAATTATTTTATCTCAGTTTTTTATATTTACAATTATATTAATTATATACTATACAATAATAGTAGCAACATGATGAAAGTACAATATTTATGTTTCTGGAACAGCACAAGTCATAAAATCTACAGAAAGAGCCTTTAATCCTTCAGCTCTAATACAAGAAGGGTAAAATCATAAGTTTATGATGGTGAAACATTTCCATAACGCTCCTGATGCACTTTTTTAAATTTCAAATTAAATAAAACCACTTTAACTGATTGAAGACAAAACAGATAAAGTCTGGATAGTAAACCTAAAGGGAACCAGCAGGTACGACGCTGAAGTAGAGTCTGCTTTAAGGAAATACTGCCTGTAATTTAAAAAACATAAAATATAAATAAAAAACGAGCACAAAGATGTAATGAAGCCTTCCTCAGCTCTCCATGGGGTAAATACTATTAGAGCGTCTGGTCTCTGTGTTGAACAGTCAGATCCTCATGTTCAGTTCATTCAGTAAACTAGACTAAAACCACTTCAGCTGCCTCTGCGGTACTGGAAGGCTCTCAGAGTGTGACGAAGGTCTGAATACTGACCCGTTGACGTACGAGTGGTATGCGGACCACATCCTCACCCCCGTGATCGGGCCATTTCCTGTCAGGGTCATCTCAATGCCGCTGCCCGAGCCTTTAGCCGGAGAGTACGAGTACCGAGAGGCTGCGAACACAAGAAAACAGGAAGCTCTGAAATGTGCTGCGGCCAAACAGAACCTCAGAACCAGAACCTCCTGGATCGAACCATCGATGAAAGACAGATTAATATCATGACTGGTTGAATAAAATCTGTGTTTGTATTTGGAATAAAACTTTTTAGCAAGTCACCGAAGTCTAGAAAGTCAGATTCTGCAGATCCTGTTGCGGTGAATTAAAGCTCTACAGTGAGTTTCCAGTTAATCTGGGCTTAAATCAAAAACACAGAAGCTCATTTGTGTGGACATTTTAAGAAACAAATCCCCCGCATCCTCATTTTAATACCATTTATGATCTTTACAGAGACAGATTCACAGGTTTTTGAGCCTCTTGGAATTATTTTCTTGCCTTAAAATGACACCGATCGCATGAAACGCTCAAAATTTCAAGTATCAAGGCATCAAGACGCAAGAGTTTCAAGTTCTCTCAACTTTTGACCCCCAAAGTCGACTTTACTAACTCGCCAACTAGGATTTTCTTGTGCGCCCAGCTAGATGTTGGCTCTGAATGTTGTTGTTGCTGTTTATTTACCAGTAATGTTCGACCACCCTCATGCAGCCCAGCCAGGTTAGTGAGGAACCTTAACGAGCTTGTTCTACGACGGGGTTTTCTACAGTGCAGATAAAAGTCTACAAAGAGTTGACCTCGGAAGCTAATATTTTTAAGATTTTCTGCCCCGGTTGTTGCAGCACAAATTACATCCATGTGCTTTTTATTGCAGCTTTGGTCTGTATTAACATTTTAATTCACTGAAATACAGAGAGAATAATATGTAAAACCAAAGAAAACTAAAGTAAACCCGAGTTTTAAATCTTTGAACGCAGAAATCTGAGTTTAAATTATAGAAGATATTAATCTGTATGCAGACGACACCCTGTTCTACGTCCCATTTAAGTCCGGTACCTCTGATGTCTCTCGTCATGTTCTGCCTTGTTGGAATTAAAAACTGGATTTCCAAGAATTTCCTGCAGCTGAATGTGAAGTGATCAGAACTACAGAGCTAGTTTAAATCAGCTGACATTTAAATTACAGAAAACATGAAGCTGTATGCAGATGACACCCCGTTCTACGTCCCATTAAAGGGTCACGGACGCAAACACACTTCAAAACAATCAAAGTAAACCCGAGTGAAGCTGCTAAGGGATAATCTCATTTAAAACACCTATATATATGTAGGAAGCATGCTTTTTAAAGTCCATGAACTCCAGACTCACCACCACCCAGGACGGAGGCGAAGAGCAGAGCGAATACCACTGAGGAAAGCATTCTGCAAAGCAAATTAATAAAACATCAGCAGGTTAAAGACAAACAGCCAGTAGTGTTTATTTAAGGTGTAGATTCTTACCCGTTCATCTTGTTTCTCGGGCAAAGACGACAACAGACCTGCAGAGAGGGAAATAAATGAGTGTTTGTTCTCGAAATTAACCATAAGAGGGCTAAGAGGAGCAGGATCTTACAGGTGGTTAGAGTAGTTCCAGTGTTTCTGCATGGATGTGTGCAGCTTCACCTCTGAGGCTCCTGTAATTCACTTGCTGAGGTCCTCACCTTTTATACCCATATCCTGAGCACCACCTCCCTCCCATCTGTCGCCGCCTCAGCTGGCAGGCCTCACTTCTGTTTCCTGGTTGCTACCTGATCGAGGAAACAAGCGGGCTGATGTGGTTTTAATTCCGAAACAGAGATAGCATCGGCCTGTCGTGATGGAGGGCGGACGGAGGAATCCAGGCCTCTGCCAAGAATCTGTTTATCGCCACTGCAGGCATGAAAACACGTCTTCAGGCATCAGGAAGCTAAAAGATCTTCACACGTTTCATAACCGTCCACCGTCTATTTATTGTCACTGATCGTTGTTACCAGAAAACTGAACTTACTGAAGCTACCTGATCTGCTTTTCTTGGACGTACGAAGCAATTATGTAACCCACTTAGAAATTCCAAAAGGCTGAGGGCAGCAGAGAGACGGCACTTCAAGACAAACAAGATCAACAGGACTAATAAAATACCTTTTGCATAACTACTTATCTATAAAGGATGCTTATAATTAGGTAATGATCGTTAATTAATGGCCATCATGCAAGTAGGAAGGACAAACCCTGTGTTGTGTGTTTGTGAATTTAACAAAAAGTTCAGAGACTCTTTCTGACGCCTTGTTCGGATAAAACACTCTTCATTTGCAAAAACACCAAACCTGATCCCCAGAAGCCATCAGCGGGCTTAAAAACCTTGTTGTCTTTGCAGGAATGTCACCATCCATCAGACGAAGAGGCCGTCAGCTTCACCTTTACGACGGTCCTTGAACTAATCGTTGGACAGATCTGAGCTTCAGTCTGTGGCAGTTCATTAAAGCCGATCTGCAAGAACAAACCGTTTAAACCAAACAGATTCTAACTGCTTTGGTGAATCTCTGAATCTATGAGCGACTCCGCTTTGATGTTTAGGAACCAGGAAACGTCTTTGAACTGATAAAGAACTGAACCATTGAACACAGCAGACATGACGACCTGCTTTATTCACTGGACGTCCACCTGCTACGATGTTTATCACAGTTTTTAATGATCAAAACTGAAACGAAACAGATCCCTGATGCTTGTTGATGTTCCACACTAAAGAAAACACTTTCCTTCAACACATTTGAACTTCTGGAATTATACAAACAGAACCAACAAGATCAGCTCCTCCAAGGTTCTCTGCTATAAACCAGTGGACTACTCACTCCAGGTTGGGGGAGTTGCTTCCTCCAGCGAAGGAGTTTAAGTCTCTCTGGATCTTGAAAATGGAGCGTGACATGGACAGGAGGCTTAGTGATGAAGGCGTTGTACCAGACTGTCCATCTACGTTCCAACCCTCACCTATGGTCATGAGCTCTGGGTAGCGACCAAAGAACCAGATCAGGGTACAATGAGCTCCTCCTCAGGGTGTCTGGGCTCAGCCTTAGAGATAGGGTGAGGAGATCGGAGTAGAGCCGCTGATCCTTCATGTCTAAAGGAGCCAGTTGAGGTGGTTTGGACACCTGATCAGGATCCCTCCAGGGAGACTTCCTTTGGAGGTTTTCAGAGCCGCCTGGGAGGAGACCCCGGGGTAGACCCAGAACCCACTGGAGGGGTTATGTATCTCATCTGGCCTGGGAACGCCTCAGGATCCCCGAGGAAGAGGTGGAAAGAGTCGCTGGAGGGAGGAACGTCTGGAATGAGCTGCTTCATCTGCTGCCTCCACGACCCCACACTGGATAAGAGGAAGAAGATGGATGGATGGATGGATGGATGGATGATGGATGATGAATGGATGGATGGATGGATGGATGGATGATGGATGATGGATGATGAATGGATGATGGATGGATGATGGATGGATGGATGGATGGATGGATGGATAGATGATGGATAGATGATGGATGGATGATGGATGGATGGATAGATGATGGATAGATGATGGATGGATGATGGATGGATGATGGATGGATGATGGATGGATGGATGGATGGATGGATGGATGGATGGATGGATGATGGATGGATGATGAATGGATGATGGATGGATGATGGATGGATGATGGATGGATGATGGATGGATAAATGGATGGAACTAACAAGAAATATTTTAAAGCTTTGGTCTTGAATTTAATAATCTGGTGTTTTAAATGAACAGAGGGTTCAGGTCTAACAGAATCTTCAAATCCACTTCAACAGTCTGTTTGAGGAAAATATGAACATTTAAGCTGATAGTTTTTGATGTTATTCTACATTAGACAGATTGTTTTTGTGCGTTCATTAATATCTTCCTGCACTTAAAAGAAACAGAAGGAACAAATGCAGTCAGATTCCACGCTTCAGTGTTTTGATTGGCCCGTACTTCAATGTTTTGATTGGCTGCCGCGACAGAACAACTGAATTCAAACATGTCAGGAATGTTTCCTTACTGGCAGCCCACCAGCTTCCCGCTCGTCGGGGAAAATCTGCAGCATGTTGTCACGCCACCTTCAGACCGGACTGTGTGATAAGAGCTTCAGTGAATAATTAAGATGATAGATGGACTAAATTTAAAGTGTTCAACGAGCCGCAGTTTGAACATCCTGAGTTTTAACACGTGTAGTTTCACCGTGTTTTACCAGGAACAAACCGCTGGGCCGTGTCCGCTGCTAACTCGTGCTTTAAACTGATTTTAAATTGATCTTATGTCTTCAGTTTGTTCCAGCTCTTTGGTAAATGCATCAAACTTCAAACGCCGCCTCACCGCCTTTTACTTTTGCTTTACTGCTCGACGTTTTATAACCAGCACATACCTCATCTCCATGTTATGCATTGATTTATTTCACGCCGAACCTGTTCTGGTTGCCAGAGAAGCTCACATAGGAAGACATAAAACAGTTTAACTCTGATGAGCCACAGCTTTAAGTAACTTTAAGTATAGAGCGCTTCTCACAGACTAAAGATCGCAAAGTGTTTTACAACAGCAGTAAAAATGCAAGAACACTGAACCTACTCCTCTCTTTACCAGTTCGAATCCCAGACCCCCAATTTACGGCATGAGATGAGCAAATATCACGGTTGATTTGAGGAGGCAAAAGGCCCAGAGTCAAATTCAAAACACTTCAACTGGACAAACAAAGGGGAGGCCTCGCTCTGCCCAGTTTAAGAGAATATTTTTACGTTGCTCAGTTGAAATACATGGTATGTTGGTGTTCTCCAGAATAAAAGGCCAAATGGAAGAAAATAGAACTGACTAGAGCAGAAGTCTACCTCAGACCAGGCTAGGAGACGAGCACTACAGACACCAGGAAGACCACAACTTACTGTTTCTGAAACATTAAAAACCTGGACGGACATAGTTAGAAAATATAAATTGGAAGGAGGTCGTAGTTAATGCTGTGGCCTTGCAGACAACTCTTTTCATACCAGGACAAACTGACAAAACCTTTACAACATGGACAGACAGAGGTATTACAGCTGTATGCAGACTGACAGAAGGAAACATTTTTAAGTCCTTCAAAAGGGTTAAAAACAAATTTAAACTAGAAAATAAAGACTTGTTTCGTTCCTGACAATTAACACTGTTTTGCTACACAGGTACAAAACAGGTATATCATCAGAAAGCAATGTGCTGGTTAGAATGATGATGGATGCCTACGAGGAAACGCCCTTCAAAGCTGTGTCTAAGCCGTATGCATGTCTACAGAAATGTAATGGTAATACCTCACTGTATGTAAAACCTAAATGGGAAGATGAACTGCAGTTCGAAATTTCAGAGTGTGACTGGCGTTTATTATGTAAAATACAACAACAACGCTGGAGAGAGTTTGGCTGGAAAAATGTGACACGTTTCTTTGTCACGACACAAATTAAAAGCAAACAGACTGGAGGACAACAAAAATGTTGAAGACAATGTGGAAACTATAAATGCCAATCACAGTCATATCTTCTGGCCAAACTACAATCATTCTGGGATGACAGTATTGTACTTTTGGAGGACATCTTAAAATACAAAGTCCCCAAGGACCCACGGGTTCTGCTTCTGGGATTTATTATGAAAGAAGACAGGGACCTCTTCAAAATAATGATTGTTGCCTATAAGAAGGCCATTAATAGGAACTGGATGAAAACCAATGCTCCAAAAGCACTGGATGGACATTATGGAGGAGATATACGCAATGGAGAAAATGACTTTTCATTTGCAAATCAAAGCAGATGACTTTGCACAAAAATGGAGGAAATGGACTTTATTTAAAGACAACGTTCACTCAACTGACTGAGAATTTTTATGCCCCCTCTTGTATTATTTTTCTCTCTCTTTTCTTTCCCTGTTCTCTGTATAAAAAAACAAAACTAAATTAAAGCTGCAAGCAACGTCGGACGGGCCCTCGCTCCTCACCGCACTCCTCTCCACACGACATTGTCTAGGGGGCGCCGTAGAGCCGATTGGAATTTCGGCTGCGCAAATTTGTTAGTCTTGGGATACTATATGTATTCGTTCGATAAATTCCAATGCCTGCGGACCACGTGTTCCAGGGGGCGCCGTTAAGCTTTTTTGATTCAAAATGGCCGCCATGCCACGCCCACACCATGTGACGTAGCCACGAGATTTTAATAACTTTTTATCCTGGAGGGGTCCAGATGCCACACAGTGAATTTGGTGAAGATCGGATAAAAATCCTGGGAGGAGTTCGTTAAATTCCAATGGCTGTGCACCACGTGCTCTAGGGGGCGCCGTTGAGCTTTTTTTGAAATTTCAAAAGCAGGAATGTTTTTGTCTCAGGCTACTGTACCTGTGTACCGAATTTCATGAGTTTACGTGAAACTAGCCGTATTAACTCCACTAAAGCCCAATTTTTAAGGTGGCGCTATTGAGTCATTTTGCCATTCATGTGTGTAATTCCCCCAAAATATCAAATTTTTAACCAGTCCTGATGGGTGTGCCAAATTTGGGGAGTTTTTGAGCATGTTTAGGGGGTCAAATTGGGGTTCAAAGTGGCGTAAGAAAAAGAAACCGCCAAACTGCCAAAGAAACACTACAGGAACAATAGGGTCCTTGCACTGTAGTGCTCGGGCCCTAATAAAAAGTTTAAAAAAAAAATGCAACTACACAGAAAAACAATAAAAGACGACCGGAGCTACGATGCTAAAAGTGCAAAACAGCGCAGTACAAAGTTATAAATACTTAGCAAGAATAAATAACTGGGTCCGTGCACGTCACAGCCATTCGTTTTCTTATTTTGAGATTTCAAAATAAAAGCGAAAATAAACCGTTTCCTGTTTTTTTCAGTGATGATACAAAATGAAAAACGGAAAACGGGCCCTAATTCATTATCCATTATCCGTTTTCTGATTTAATTAGATGTGTTTGTAAATGGAAATTAAAATTAAAATACACCCGTGGAAAACTTATTTCTCCATTTCCTGTTGGTTTTGGACCCAGCCTATGCTAACTAAATGATTTTTAACCCTGGTAATGAAATAAACATCCATCAAAAAAATGAATGAATGCTCCGCTACACTAATGTATGGCGGAAAACACCAACATACAAAACACATTGTTCACTATTTCACAGTGGACTTTTCACCAGCGTGGGGTTTATTTGTCCCTTTGGAGGGACCTTGTGGTGCCACTAGCTCTGCCGCTAGCGCTAAATCGCTACTTTGCTTTCTGGCAAAGCTAAAGTAACAGAAAAACCTCCAAACCTCCCCAAAAACGTCCCGAAAAGCAGCCGAACGCTAGCGATTTAGCGCTAGCGGCAGA
Source organism: Dascyllus trimaculatus (assembly GCA_024666655.1). Classification (NCBI taxonomy): domain Eukaryota; kingdom Metazoa; phylum Chordata; class Actinopteri; family Pomacentridae; genus Dascyllus; species Dascyllus trimaculatus. The sequence continues at coordinate 19,722 of JAMOIN010001455.1, forward strand.
GCTAGCAGCACCACAAGGTCCCTCCAAAGGGACAAATAAACCCCACGCTGGTGAAAAGTCCACTGTGAAATAGTGAACAATGTGAGCCAAGCAACGTTTGGACCCCACAGTGGGTCTTCATCAGGCCACGGCACACAGCAAGGTCTGCTAACAGTGAGCTAACACTGGAGCTTTAGATACCAGATCCTTCCTCATCAGAAGTCAGACGGGTCACGGAGCCAAAACCAACAGGAAGTAGAGAAATAAGTTTTCCACGGGTGTATTTTAATTTATTAATAATTATTATT
>JAMOIN010000857.1:0-20007 GCA_024666655.1 Dascyllus trimaculatus
GAGCGGTGTGTAAAGGCTCTGATGGAAAGCCAGGCCGGCTGTGGTGTTGGGGGCCCCCGTGTGCTGTGCTTGGGTGCCCGGTGTGCTTGGCTGAGGTGCTGGGAAGCCATATGGACAGGCTCTGCTGGGGAGCGGTGTGAACAGGCTCTGATGGAGAGCCAGGCGGGCTGTGGTGCTGGGGGCCCCCATGTGCTTTGCTGGGGAGCCCGTTCAGCTGGGCTGGGGAGCCCGGTGTTCTGGGCTGTTCTGCTGGGGAGCCGTGTGGACAGCCTCTGCTGAGGAGCCGTGTGGACAGGCTCTGCTGGGGAGTGGTTTGAACAGTCTCTGCTGGAGAGCCAGCCGGGCTGTGGTGCTGTGGGGCCCTGTGTACTGTGCTGTGGAGGCCGGTGAGCTGGGCTGGGCAGCCCGGTGTGCTGGGCTGTGGTGCTGGGGAGCCGTGTAGACAGGCTCTGCTGCGGAGCGGTGTGAACCAGCTCATATGGAGAGCCAGGCGGACTGAAGTGCTGGGGGCCCCCGTGTGCTGTGCTGGGCGGCCCGGTGAGCTGGGCTGGGGAGCCCGGTGTGCTGGGCTGTGGAGCCCGGTGTGCTGGGCTGTGGTGCTTGGGTGCCGTGTGGACAGGCTCTGCTGGGGAGCGGTGTGAACAGGCTCTGATGGAGAGCCAGGCGGGCTGTGGCTTTGTGGGCCCCCGTGTGCTTTGCTGGGGAGCCCGGTGAGCTGGGCTGGGGAGCCCGGTGTGCTGGGCTGTGGTGCTGGGGACCCGTGTGGACAGGCTCTGCTGGGGAGTGGTTTCAATAGGCTCTGCAGGGTAGTGGTGTGAGCAGGCCATGATGGAGAGCCAGGCGGGATGTGGTGCTGGTGGCCCCCGTGTGCTGTGATCGGGAGCCCGGTGAGCTTGGCCGGGGCCCCCGGGTGCTGTGCTAGGCTGTGCTGCTGGGGAGCCGTGTGGACAGGGACTTCTGGGGAGTGGTTTGAACAGGCTCTGCTGGGGAGCCAGGCGGGCTGTGGTGCTGGGGGGCCCCGTGAGCTGGGCTGGGGAGCCCGGTGTGCTGGGCTGGGGAGCCCGGTGTGGTGGGCTGTGGTGCTGGGGAGCCGTGTAGACAGGCTCTGCTGGGGAGCGGAGTGAACAGGCTCTTCTGGGGAGCGGTGTGAACAGTATATGATGGAGAGCCAGGCGGGCTGTGTTTCTGGGGGCCCCAGTGTGCTGTGCTGTGGAGCCCGCTGAGCTGGGCAGTGCTGCTGGGGAGCCGTGCATACTGGCTCTTCTGTGGAGCTGTGTGAACAGGCTCTGCTGGAGAGCCAGCCATTCTGTGGTGCTGGGGGCCCCCGTATGCTGTGCTGGGAAGTCCGGTGAGCTGGGCTGGGGAGCCCGGTGTGCTGGGCTGTGCTGCTGGGGAGCCCTGTGGACAGGCTCTGCTGGGGAGTGGTTTGAACAGGCTCTGATGGAGAGCCAGGCGGGCTGTGGTGCTTGGGGCCCCCGTGTGCTGTGCTGGGGAACCCGGCGTGCTGGGCTGTGCTGCTGGGGAGCCGTGTAGACAGGCTCTGCTGGGGAGCAGTGTGAACAGTCTCTGCTGGGGGGCCCCGTGTGCTGTGCTGGGGAGCCCGGTGAGCTGGGCTTGGGAGCCCGGTGTTCTGGGATGTGCTGCTGGGGAGGCGTGTGGACAGGCTGTGCTGGGGAGTGATTTCAAAAGGCTCTGCTGGAGAGCAACGCGGGCTGTGGTGCTGGGGTTCCCCGTGTTCCATGCTGGGTAGCCGGTTGAGCCTGGCTGGGGAGCCCGGTGTGCTGGGCTGTGGTGCTGGGGAGCCCGGTGTGCTGGGCTGTGGTGCTGGGGAGCTGTGTGGACAGGCTCTGCTGGGGAGCCGTATGGACAGTCTCTTCTGGGGAAATGGTTTGAACAGGCTCTGATGGAGAGCCAGGCGGGCTGTAGAGCTGGTGGCCCACATGTGCTGTGCTGGGGAGCCCGGTGTGCAGGGCTGTGCTGCTGGGGAGCTGTATGGACAGTCTCTGCTGGGGAATGGTTTGAAAAGGCTCTGATGGAGAGCCAGGCGGGCTGTGGTGCTGGGGGCCCCCGTGTGCTGTGCTGGGGAGCCCGGTGATCTGGGCTGGGGAGCCTGGTGTGCTGGGCTGTGCTGCTGGGGAGCCGTGTGGACAGGCTCTGCTGGGGAGCCTTGTGAAGAGGCTCTGCTGGAAAGCCAGGTGGGGTGAGGTGCTGGGGGGACCCGTGGTCTGTGCTGGGGAACCCGGTGAGGTGTGCTGGGGAGCCCGGAGAGCTTGGCTGGGGAGCCCGGTGTGCTGGGCTCTTCTGCTGGGGAGCCGTGTGGACAGGCTCTGCTAGGGAGCCAGGCGGGCATTGGTGCTGGGGGGCCCCGTGTGCTGTGCTGGGGAGCCCAATGAGCTGGGCAGAGGAGCCCGGTGAGCTGGGCTGTTTTGCTGTGTAGCCGTGTAGACAGGCTCTGCTGGCGAGTGGTTTGAAAAGGCTCTGCTAGAGAGTCAGGCGGGCTGTGGTGCTGGGGGGCCCCGTGAGCTGTGCTGGGGAGCCCAGTGTGCTGGGCTGTGCCGCTGGGGCGCCGTGTGGACAGGCTCTGCTGGGGAGAGGGTTGAACAGGCTCTGATGGAGAGCCAAGCGGGCTGTGGTTCAGTGGAGCCCGGTGAGCTGTGCTGGGGGCCCCCGTGTGCTGTGCTGGGGAGCCGGGTGAGCAGGGCTGGGGAGCCCGGTGTGCTGGGCTGTGGGGCTGGGGAGCAGCGTGGAAAGGCTCTGCTGGGGAGCGGTGTGAACAGGCTCTGATGGAGCGCCAGGCGGGCTGTGGTGCTCTCGGGCCCCGTGTGCTGGGCTGGGGAGCCCGGTGTGCTGGGCTATGCTGCTGGTGAGCCATGTGGACAGGCTCTGCTGGGGAGAGGGTTGAACAGGCTCTGATGGAGAGTCAGGCGGGCTGTGGTGCTGCGGGGCCCCGTGTGCTATGATGCGGAGCCCGGTGAGATCGGCTATGGAGACCGGTGTGCTGGGCTGTGCTGCTGGGGAGCCGTGTGGACAGGCTCTGCTGGGGAGCGATGTGAAGAGGCTCTGCTGGATAGCCAGGCGGGCTGTGGTGCCGGGTGCCCTCGTGTGCTGTGCTGGGGAGCCCAGTGAGCTGGGCTGTGGTGCTGGGGAGCTGTGTAGACAAGCTCTGCTGGGGAGCGGAGTGAACAGGCTCTGCTGCGGAGCAGTGTGAACAGTCTCTGATGGAGAGCCATGCGGGCTGTGGTGCTGGAGGCCCCCGTGTGCTGTGCTGGGGTGCCCGGTTAGCTGGGCTGGGGAGCCCGGTGTCCTATGGTGTGCTGCTGTGGAGCCTTGTGGAAAGGCTCTGCTGAGGAGCGGTGTGAACAGGCTCTGATGGAAAGCCATGCGGGCCGTGGTGTTGGGGGCCCCCGTGTGCTGTGCTGGGGAGCTCGGTGAGCTGGGTTGGGGAGCCCGGTGTGCTCGGCTGTGGTGCTGGGGAGCCCGGTGTGCTGGGCTTTGGTGATGGGGAGCCGTGTAGACAGGCTCTGCTGGGGAGCCATTCGGGCTGTGGTGCTGGGGGGCCCCGTGTGCTGTGCTGGGGAGCCCGGTGTGCTGGGCTGTGCTGCTGGTGAGCCGTGTAGACAGGTTCTGCTGGGGAGCATTGTAAAAAGGCTCTGCTGGAGAGCCAGGCGGGCTGTGGTGCTGTGGGCCCCCGTGTGCTGGGCTGGGGAGCCCGGTGTCCTGGGCTGTGGTGCTGGGGGGCCCCGTGTGCTGTGCTGGGGAGCCCGGTGAGCTGGGCTGGGGAGCCCGGTGTCCTGGGCTGTGGTGCTGGGGGCCCACGTGTGCTGTGCTGGGGGCCCCCATGTGCTGTGCTGGGGAGCCCGGTGTGCTGTGCTGTGCTGCTGGGGAGCTGTGTGGACAGGCTGTGCTTGGGAGTGGTTTGAACAGGTTCTGCTGGAGAAACAGGCGGGCTGTGGTTCTGGGGGCCCCCGTGTGCTGTGCTGGGGAGACCGGTGAGCTGGGCTGGGGAGCCCGGTGTGCTGGGCTGTGCTGCTGGGGAGCCGCGTGGACAGGCTCTGCTGGGGAGCGGTGTGAACAGGCTCTGCTGGAGAGCCAGGCGGGCTGTGCTGCGGTGTGCTGGGCTGTGCTGCTGGAAAGCCGTGTAGACAGGCTCTGCTGGGGAGCGGTTTGAACAAGCTCTGCTGGAGAGCAAGGCGCGCTGTGTTGCTGGTGGCCCCCGTGTGATGTGCTGGGGAGACCGGTGAGCTGGGCTGTGCTGCTGGGGAGCCGTGTAGACATGTTCGGCTGGGGAGCGGTGTGAACAGGCTCTGATGGAGAGCCAGGCGGGCTGTGGTGCTGGGGGCCCCCGTGTGCTGTGCTGGGGAGCCCGGTGAGCTTGGCTGGGGAGCCCGGTGTGCTGGGCTGTGGTGCTGGGGAGCCGTGTAGACAGGCTCTGCTGGGGAGCGTTGTAAACAGGCTATGCTGGAGAGCCAGGCGGGCTGTGGTGCTGTGGGCCTCCGTGTGCTGTGCTTTGGAGCCCGGTGTGCTGGGCTGTGGTGCTGGGGAGCCGTGTGGACAGGCTCTGCTGGAAAGCCAGGCGGGCTGTTCTGCGGTGTGCTAGGCTGTGCTTCTGCGGAGCCGTGTAGACAGGCTCTGCTCGGGAGCCATTCGGGCTGTGGTGCTGGGGGGCCCCGTCTGCTGTGCTGGGGAGCCCAGTGTGCTGGGCTGAGCTGCTGGGGTGCCGTGTGTAGAGGGTCTGCTGGGAAGCGGTGTGAAAAGGCTCTGATGGAGAGCCAGGCGGGCTGTGGTGCTGGGTGGCCCCATTGTGCTGTGCTCGGTATCCCGGTTAGCTGGGCTGCGGGGCCCGGTGTGCTGGGCTGAGCTGCTGGGGTGCCGTGTGGACAGGGTCTGCTGGGAAGCGGTGTTCACAGGCTCTGATGGAGAGCCGGGCGGGCTGTGGTGCTGGGGGCCCCCGTGTGCTGTGCTCGGTAGCCCGGTGAGCTGGGATGGGGAGCCCGGAATGCTGGGCTGAGCTGCTGGGGTGCCGTGTGGACAGGGTCTGCTGGGAAGCGGTGTGAAAAGGCTCTGATGGAGAGCCAGGCGGGCTGTGGTGCTGGGTGGCCCCGTGTGCTGTGCTCAGAAGCCCGGTGAGCTGGGCTGCGGAGCCCGGTGTGCTGGGCTGAGCTGCTGGGGTGCCGTGTGGACAGCGTCTGCTGGGGAGCCGTGTGAACAGGCTCTGATGGAGAGCCAGGTGGGCTGTGCTGCTGGGGGCCCCCATGTGCTGTGCTGGGGATCCCGGTGTGCTGGGCTGTGGTGCTGGGGAGCCGTGTGGACAGGCTCTGCTGAGGAGAGTTTATTACAGGCTCTGATGGAGAGCCAGGCGGGCTGTTGTGCTGGGAGGCCCCGTATGCTGTGCTGGGGGGGCCCGTGTGCTGTGCTGGGGGGCCCCATGTGCTGTGCTTGGGAGCCCGGTATACTGGGCTGGGGAGCCCGGTGTGCTGGGCTGTGCTGCTTGGGAGCCGTGAGGAAGGGCTCTGTTGGGGAGCGGTGTGAACAGGCTCTGATGGAGAGCCAGGAAAGCTGTGGTGCTGGGGGGCCCCGTGTGCTATGCTGGGGAGCCCGTTGATTTGGGCTGGGGAGCCCGGTGTGCTGGGTTGTGCTGCTGGGGAGCCGTGTGGACAGGCTATGCTGGCGAGTGGTTTGAACAGGCTCTGTTGGAGAGTCAGGCGGGCTGTGGTGCTGGGGGGCCCCGTGTGCTGTGCTGGGGAGCCCGTTGAGCTGGGCAGGGGAACCCGGTGTGCTGGGCTGTGGTGCTGGGGAGCCGGGTAGACAGGCTCTGCTGGGGAGCCATTCGGGCTGTGGTGCTGGGGGGCCCCGTCTGCTGTGCTGGGGAGCCCGGTGTGCTGGGCTGGGGAGCCCCGCGTGCTCGGCTGTGGCTCTGGGGAGCCCGGTGTGCTGGGCTTTGGTGATGGGGAGCCGTGAAGACAGGCTCTGCTGTGGAGCGGTGTGAACAGTCTCTGATGGAGAGCCAGGCGGGCTGTGGTGCTGGGGGCCCCCGTGTCCTGTGCTCGGTTGCCCGGTGTGCTGGGCTGCGGAGTCCAGTGTGCTGGGCTGAGCTGCTGGCGTGCCGTGTGGAGAGGGTCTGCTGGGAAGCGGTGGGAACAGGCTCTGATTGAGAGCCAGGCGGGCTGTGCTGCGGTGTGCGGGGCTGCAGGGGAGCCGTGTAGACAGGCTCTTCTGGGGAGCTTTGTGAACAGGCTCTGATGGAGATCCAGGCGGGCTATGGTGCTGGGGGCCCACGTGTGCTGTGCTGGGGAGCCCGGTGAGCTGGGCTGGGGAGCCCTTTGTGCTGGGCTGTGCATCTGGGGAGCCGTGTGGACAGGATCTGCTGGGGAGCGGTTTCAACAGGCTCTGCTGGAGAGCAAGGCGCGCTGTGTTGCTGGGGGCCCCTGTGTGCTGTGCTGGGGAGGCCGGTGAGCTGGGCTGGGGAGCCCGGTGTGCTGGGCTGTGATGCTTGGGAGCCGTGTGGACAGGCTCTGCTGGGGAGTGGTTTGAACAGGCTCTCTTGGGTACTGGTTTGAACAGGCTCTGCTGGGGAGCCAGGCGGGCTGTTGTGCTGGGGGGCCCCGTGTGCTGTGCTGGGGAGCCCGGTTAGCTGGGCTTGGGAGCCCGGTGTTCAGGGCTGTGCTGCTGGGGAGCCGTATGGACAGTCCCTGCTAGGGATTGGTTTGAACAGGCTCTGATGGAGAGCCAAGCGGGCTGTGGTGCTGGGGGGCCCCGTGTGCTGTGCTGGGGAGCCCGGTTAGCTGGGCTGGGGAGCCCGGTGTTCAGGGCTGTGCTGCTGGGGAGGCGAGTGGACAGGCTGTGCTGGGGAGTGGTTTGAACAGGCTCTGCTGGAGAGCCAGGCGGGCTGTGGTGCTGGGGGCCCCCGTGTGCTGTGCTGGAAAGCCCGGTGTCCTAGGGTGTGCTGCTGGGGAGCCGTGTGCACCGGATCTGCTGTGGAGCGGTGTGAACAGGCTCTGATGGACACCCAGGCGGGCTGTGGTATTGGGGGCCCCCGTGTGCTGTGCTGGTGAGCCCGGTGAGCTTGGCTGGGGAGCCCGGTGTTCTGGGCTGAGCTGCTGGGGAGGCATTTGGACAGGCTGTGGTGGGGAGTGATTTGAACAGGCTCTTCTGGAGAGCAACGTGGGCTGTGGTGCTGGGGGCCCCCGTGTGCTGTGCCTGGGAGCCCGGTGTGCTGGGCTGTGCTGCTGGTGAGCCGTGTGGACAGGCTCTGCTGGCGAGTGTTGTGAACAGGCTCTGCTGGAGAGCCAGGCGCGCTGTGTTGCTGGGGGCCCCCGTGTGCTGTGCTAGGGAGCCCGGTGAGCAGGGCTGGGGAGCCCGGTGTGCTGTGCTGTGGTCCTGGGGGGCCCCATGTGCTGTGCTGCGTAGCCCGGTGAGATCGGCTGTGGAGCCTGGTGTGCTGGGCTGTGGTGCTGGGGAGCAGTGTGGAAAGGCTCTGCTGGGGAGCGGTGTGAAGAGGCTCTGCTGGAAAGCCAGGTGGGCTGAGGTGCTGGGGGGCCCCGGGTGCTGTGCTGGGGAGCCCGGTGAGCTGGGGTTGGGAGGACAGTGTGCTGGGCTGTGCTGCTGGGGAGCCGTGTCGACCGGCTCTGCTTGGGAATGGTTTCAACAGGCTCTGCTGGAGAGCCAGGCGGGCCGTGGTGCTGGGGTCCCCCGTGTGCTGTGCTGGGGAACCCGGTGTGCTGTTCTGTGCTGCTGGGGAGCCGTGTTGACCGGGTCGGCTGGGGAGCGGTGTGAACAGGCTCTGCTGGACAGCCAGGCGGGCTGTGCTGCGGTGTGCTGGGCTGTGCTGCTGGGGAGCCGTGTAGACAGGCTCTGCTGGTGAGCGGTGTGAAAAGGCTCTGATGGAGAGCCAGGCAGCCTGTGGTGCTGGGGGCCCCCGTGTGCTGTGCTGCGGAGCCCGGTGAGCAGGGCTGGGGAGCCCGGTGTGCTGGGCTGTGTGCTGGGGAGCCGTGTGGAAAGGCTCTACTGGGGAGCGGTGTGAAGAGGCTTTGATGGAGAGCCAGGCTGGCTGTGGTGCTGGGTTGTCCCGTGTGCTGTGCTGGGGAGTCCGTTGAGCTGGGCTGGGCAGCCCGGTGTGCTGGGCTGTGGTGCTGGGGAGCCGTGTGGATAGGCTCGACTGGGGAGCGGTTTGAACAGGCTCTGATGTCGAGCAAGGAGGGCTGTTGTGCTGGGGGCCACCGTGTGCTTTGCTGGGGAACCCGGTGTGCTGGGCTGTGCTGCTGGGGAGCGGTGTGAACAGGCTCTGCTGGGGAGCGGTGTGAACAGGCACTGATGGAGAGCCAGGCTGGTTGTGGTGCTGGGGGGCCCCGTGTGCCGTGCTCGGGAGCCCGGTGAACTGGGCTGTTGAGCCCGGTGTGCTGGGCTTTTCTGCTGGGGAGCCGTGTGGACAGGCTCTTCTGGGGAGCGGTGTGGACAGGCTCTGCTGGACAGCCAGGGGGGCTGTGGTGATGGGGTGCCCGGTGTGCTGTGCTGGGGAGCCCGTTAAGCTGGGCAGGGGAGCCCGGTGTGCTGGGCTGTTGTGCTGGGGAGCCGTGTGGACAGGCTCTGCTGGAGAGCCAGGCGGGCTGTGGTGCTGGGGGGCCCCGTGTGCTGTGCTGGGGAGCCCGGTGTGCTGGGCTGTGGTGCTGGGGAGCCGTATAGACGGGCTCTGCTGGGGAGCGGTGTGAACAGGCTCTGATGGATAGCAAGGCGGGCTGTGATGCTGGGGGGCCCCGTGTGCTGTGCTGGAGAGCCAGGTGAGCTGGGCTGGGGAGCCCGGTAAGCTGGGCTGTGGTGCTGGGGAGCCGTGTAGACAGGTTCTGCTGCGGAGCGGTGTGAACAGGCTCTGATGGAGAGCCAGGCGTGCTGTGGTGCTGGGGGGCCCCTTGTGCTGTGCTGGGGGGCCCGGTGAGTTGCGCTGGGGAGCCCAGTGTGCTTGGCTGAGCTTCTGGGGTGCCGTGTGGACAGGGTCTGCTGGGAAGCGGTGTGAAAAGGCTCTGATGGAGAGCCAGTTGGGCTGTGGCGCTGGGGGGCCCCCGTGTGGTGTGCTCGGTAGCCCGGTGAGCTGGGCTGCGGGGCCCGGTGTTCTGGGCTGAGCTCCTGGGGTGCCGTGTGGTCAGGGTCTGCTGGGAAGCGGTGTGACAAGGCTCTGATGGAGAGCCAGTTGGGCTGTGGCGCTGGGTGGCCCCCGTGTGCTGTGCTCGGTAGCCCGGTGAGCTGGGCTGCGGGGCCCGGTGTGCTGGGCTGTGGTGCTGGGGAGCCGTGTAGACAGGCTCTGCTGGTCAGCGGTGTGAACAGGCTCTGATGGAGAGCTAGGCGGGCTGTGGTGCTGGGGGCCCCGGTGTGCTGTGATGGGAAGCCCGGTGAGCTGGGCTGGGGAGCCCGGTGTGCAGGGCTGTGGTGCTGGGGCGCCGTGTGGACAGGCTCTGCTGAGGAGCGGTGTGGACAGGCTCTGATGGAGAGCCAGGCGGGCTGTGGTGCTGGGGGGCCCCTTGTTCTGTGTTGAGGAGCCCGTTGAGCTGGCCTGGGAAACCCGGTGTGCTGGGCTGTGGTGCTGGGGAGCCGTGTGGACAGGCTCTGCTGGGGAGTGGTTTGAACAGGCTCTGCCGGAGAGCCAGGCGGGCTGTGATGCTGGGTGCCCCCGTGTGCTGTGCTGGGGAGCCCGGTGAGCTGGGCTGGGGAGCCCGGTGTGCTGGACTGTGGTGCTGGGGAGCCGTGTGGACAGGCTCTACTGGTGAGCGTTGTGAAAAGGTTCTGATGGAAAGCCAGGGGGCCTGTGGTGCTGGGGGGCCCCGTGTGCTGTGCTGGGGAGCCCGGTGAGCTGTGCTGCGGGCCCCCGTGTGCTGTGCTGGGGAGCCCGGTTAGCTGGGCCGAGGAGCCCGGTGTGCTGGGCTGTGGTGCTGGGGAGGTGTGTGGACAGGCTCTGCTGGGGACTGGTTTGAACAGGCTCTGCTGGAGAGCCAGGCGGGCTGTGGTGCTGGGGGGCCCCGTGTGCTGTGCTGGGGAGCCCTGTGAGCTGGGCTGGGGAGCCCGGAGTGCTGGGCTTTTGTGCATCGGAGCCGTGTAGACAGGCTCTGCTGCGGACGGGTGTGAACAGGCTCTGATGGAGAGCAGGCGGGTTGTGGTGCTGGGGGCGGCCGTGTGCTGTGCTCAGGAGCCCGTAGAGCTTGGCTGGGAAGCCCGGTGTGCTGGGCTGTGGTGCTGGGGAGCAGTGTAGACAGGCTCTGCTGTGGAGTGGTTTGAACAGGCTCTGATGCAGTGCCAGGCAGGCTGTATTGCTGGGGTGCCCCGTGTGCTGTGCTGGGGAGGCCGGTGTGCTGGGCTGTGGTGCTGGTGAGCCGTGCGGACAGGCTGTGCTGTGGAGCGGTGTGAACAGGCTCTGATGGAGAGCCAGGCGGGCTGTGGTGCTGGGGGGCACCGTGTTCTGTGCTGGGGAGCCCGGTGAGCTGGGCTGGGGAGTCCGGTGTGGTGGGCTGTGCTGCTTGGGAGGCGTGTGGACAGGCTCTGCATGGGAGTGGTTTGAACAGGCTCTGATGGAGAGCCAGGCGGGCTGTTGTGCTGGGGAGCCCCGTGTTCTGTGCTGGGGAGCCTGGTGAGCTGGGCTGGGGAGCCCGGTGTGCTGGGCTGTTCTGCTGGGGAGCCGTGTGGACAGGCTCTTCTGGGGAGCGGTGTGGACAGGCACTGCTGGACAGCCAGGCGGGCTGTGGTGCTGGGGGGCCCCGTGTGCCGTGCTCGGGAGCCCGGTGAGCTGGGCTGGGGAGCCCGGTGTGCTGGGCTGTGGTTCTGGGGAGCCTTGTGGACAGGCTCTGCTGGGGAGCGGTCTGAAAAGGCTCTGATGGAGAGCCAGGTGGGCTGTTGTGCTGGGGGCCCCGGTGTGCTGTGATGGGGAGCCCGGTGAGCTGGGCTGGGGAGCCCGGTGTGCAGGGCTGTGGTGCTGGGGTGCCGTGTGGACAGGCTCTGCTGAGGAGCGGTGTGGACAGGCTCTGATGGAGAGCCAGGCGGGCTGTGGTGCTGGGGGCCCCTTGTTCTGTGCTGAGGAGCCCGTTGAGCTGGCCTGGGGAGCCCGGTGTGCTGGGCTGTTGTGCTGGGGAGCCGAGTGGAAAGGCTCTGCTGGGGAGTGGTTTGAACAGGTTCTGCCGGAGAGCCAGGCGGGCTGTGGTGCTGGGTGCCCCCGTGTGCTGTTCTGGGAAGCCCGGTGAGCTGGGCTGGGAGCCCGGTGTGCTGGGCTGTGGTGCTGGGGAGCCGTGTGGACAGGCTCTACTGGGGAGCGTTGTGAAAAGATTCTGATGGAAAGCCAGGCGGGCTGTGGTGCTGGGGGGCCCCGTGTGCTGGGCTGGGGAGCCCGGTGTGCTGGGCTGTGCTGCTGGGGAGCCATGTGGACAAGCTCTGCTGGGGAGTTGTTTCAACAGGCTCTGCTGGAGAGCCAGGTGGGCTGTGGTGCTGAGGGGCCCCGTGTGCGCTGCTGGGGAGCCCGGTGTGCCGGGCTGTGGTGCTGGGGAGCCGTGTAGACGGGCTCTGCTGGGAAGCGGTGTTAACAGGCTCTGATGGAGAGCAAGGCGGACTGTGATGCTTTGGGGCCCCGTGTGCTGTGCTGGAGAGCCAGTTGAGCTGGGCTGGTGAGCCCGGTGAGCTGGGCTGTGGTACTGGGGAGCCATGTAGACAGGCTCTTCTGCGGAGCGGTGTAAACAGGCTCTGATGGAGAGTCAGGCGGGCTGTGGTGCTGGGGGGCCCCTTGTGCTGTGCTGGGGGGCCCGGTGAGCTGCGCTGGGGAGCCCGGTGTGCTTGGCTGAGCTGCTTGGGTGCCGTGTGGAAAGGGTCTGCTGGGAAGCGGTGTGAAAAGGCTCTGATGGAGAGCCAGGCATGCTGTGGTGCTGGGGGGCCCCATGTGCTGTGCTCGGAAGCCCGGTGAGCTGGGCTGCGGAGCCCGGTGTGCTGGGCTGAGCTGCTGGGGTGCCGTGTGGACAGGCTCTTCTTGGGAGCGGTGTGAACAGGCTCTGATGGAGAGCCAGGTGGGCTGTGGTGCTGGGGGCCCCCGTGTGCTGTGCTGGGGATCCCGGTGTGCTTGGCTGTGGTGCTGGGGAGCCGTGTAGACAGGCTGTACTGGGGAGCGTTGTGAAAAGGTTCTGATGGAAAGCCAGGCGGGCTGAGGTGCTGGGGGGCCCCGTGTGCTGTGCAGGGGAGCCCGGTGAGCTGTGCTGGGGGCCCCCGTGTGCTGTACTGGGGAGCCCGGTGAGCAGGGCTGGGGAGCCCGGTGTGCTGGGCTGTGCTGCTAGGGAGCCGTGTGGACAGGCTTTGCTGAAGAGCGGTTTGAAAATGCTCTGCTGGAGAGCCAGGCGGGCTGTGGTGCTGGGGGCCCCCGTGTGCTGGGCTGGGGAGCCCGGTGTGCTGGGCTGTGCTGCTGGGGAGCCATGTGGACAAGCTCTGCTGGGGAGTTGTTTCAACAGGCTCTGATTGAGAGCCAGGCGGGCTGTGTTGCTGGGGGCCCCCGTGTGCTGTGCTGGGGAGCCCGGTGTGCTGGGCTGTGGTGCTGGGGAGCCGTGTAGACAGGCTCTGCTGGGGAGCAGTTTGAAGAGGCTCTGATGGAGAGCCGGGCGGGCTGTGGTGCTGGGGGCCCCCGTGTGCTGTGCTGGGGATCCCGGTGTGCTCGGCTGTGCTGCTGGGGAGACGTGTGGACAGGCTCTGCTGGGGAGCCAGGCGGGCATTGGTGCTGGGTGGCCCGGTGTGCTGTGCTGGGGAGCCCGGTGTGCTTGGCTGTGGTGCTGGGGAGCCGTGTGGACAGGCTCTGCTGAGGAGCGGTGTGGACAGGCTCTGATGGAGAGCCAGGCGGGCTGTGGTGCTGGGGGGACCCTTGTTCTTTCTTAAGGAGCCCTTTGAGCTGGGCTGGGGAGCCCGGTTTGCTGGGCTGTGGTGCTGGGGAGCCGTGTGGACAGGCTCTGCTGAGGAGCGGTGTGGACAGGCTCTGATGGAGAGCCAGGCGGGATGTGGTGCTGGGGGGACACTTTTTCTGTCTTGAGGAGCCCTTTGAGCTGGGCTGGGGAGCCCGGTGTGCTGGGCTGTGGTGCGGGGGACCGTGTAGACAGGCTCTGCCGGGGACTGGTTTGAACAGGCTCTGCTGGAGAGCCAGGCGGGCTGTGGTGCTCGGGAGCCGTTTGGACAGGCTCTGCTGGGGAGTGGTTTGAACAGGATCTGCTGGAGAGCCAGGCAGGCTGTGGTGCTGGGGTGCCCCGTGTGCTGTGCTGGGGAGCCCTGTGAGCTGGGCTGGGGAGCCCGGTGAGCTGGGCTTTTGTGCTGGGGAGCCGTGTAGACAGGCTCTGCTGCGGACGGGTTTAAACAGGCTCTGAAGGAGAGCCAGGCGGGCTGTGGTGCTGGGGGCCCCCGTGTGCTGTGCTCAGGAGCCCGTTGAGCTTTGCTGGGAAGCCCGGTGTCCTGGGCTGTGGTGCAGGGGAGCAGTGTAGACAGGCTCTGCTGTGGAGTGGTTTGAACAGGCTCTGATGCAGAGCCAGGCAGGCTGTATTGCTGGGGAGGCCGGTGTGCTGGGCTGTGGTGCTGGTGAGCCGTGTGGACAGGCTGTGCTGGGGAACGGTGTGAACAGGCTCTGATGGAGAGCCAGGTTGGCTGTGGTGCTGGGGGGCACCGTGTTCTGTGCTGTGGAGCCCGGTGAGCTGGGCTGGGGAGCCCGGTGTGCTGGGATGTGCTGCTGGGGAGGCGTGTGGACCGGCTCTGCTGGGGAGCGGTGTGAACAGGTTCTGATGGAGAGCCAGGTGGGCTGTGGTGCTGGGGGGCCCCCGTGTGCTGTGCTGGGGAGCCCGGTGAGCTGGTCGGGGGAGCCCGGTGTGCTGGGCTGTCCTGCTGGGGAGCCGTGTGGACAGGCTCTGCATGGGAGTGGTTTGAAAAGGCTCTGATGGAGAGCCAGGCGGGCTGTTGTGCTGGGGGTCCCCGTGTTCGGTGCTGGGGAGCCGGGTGAGCTGGGCTGGGCAGCCCGGTGTGCTGGGCTGTGGTGCTGGGGAGCCGTGTAGACAGGCTCTGCTGGGGAGCGGTGTGAACTGGCTCTGCTGGGGAGCGGTTTGAACAGGCACTGATGGAGAGCCAGGCGGGTTGTGGTGCAGGGGGGCACCGTGTGCCGTGCTCGGGCGCCCGGTGAACTGGGCTGGGGAGCCCGGTTTGCTGGGCTTTGCTGCTGGGTTGCCGTGTGGACAGGCTCTGCTGGGGAGATGTTTGAACAGGCTCGGATGGAGAGCCAGGCGGGCTGTGGTGCTGGGGTGCCCCGTGTGCTGTGCTGGAGAGCCCGGTGTGCTGGGCTGGGGAGCCCCGTGTCCTGGGTTGTGGTGCTGGGGAGCCCGGTGAGCTGGGCTGTGGTGATAGGGAGCCGTGTAGACAAGCTCTGCTGCGGAGCGGTGTGAACAGGCTCTGATGGAGTACCAGGCGGGCTGTTGTGCTGGGAAGCCCCGTGTGCTGTGCTGGGGGGCCCCGTGTCCTGTGCTGGGGAGCCCGCTGAGCTGGGCTGTGGTGCTGGGGAGCCGTGTTGACAGGCTCTGCTGGCGAGGGGTTTGAACAGGCTCTGCTGGGGAGTGGTTTGAACAGGCTCATCTGGGGAGCGGAGTGAACAGGCTCTGATGGAGAGCCAGGCGGGCTGTGGTGCTGGGGGCCCCCGTTTGCTATGGTCGGGAGCCCGGTGAGCTGGGCTGCGGATCCCGGTGTGCTGGGCTGTGGTGCTGGGGAGCCGTGTAGTCAGGCTCTGCTGGGGAGCGGTGTGAATAGTCTCTGATGGAGAGCAAGGCGGGCTGTGGTGCTGGGGTGCCCGGTGTGCTGTGCTGGGGAGCCCGGTGTGCTGGGCTGTGGTGCTGGGGAGCCGTGTGGACAGGCTCTGCTGGGGAGCGGTGTGAACAGGCTCTGCTGAGGAGAGGGTTGAACAGGCTCTGATGGAGAGCAAGGCGGGCTGTGGTAATGGGGGGCCCCGGGTGCTGTGCTGGGGAGCCCGGTGTGCTGGGCTGGGGAGCCCGTTGAGCTGGGCTGGGGAGCCCGGTGTGCTGGGCTGTGGTGCTGGGGAGCCGTGTTGACAGGCTCTTCTGCGGAGCAGTGTGAACAGGCTCTGAGGGACAGCCAGGCGTTCTGTGGTGCTGGTGGCCCCCGTGTGCTCTGCTGGGGAGCCATTCGGGCTGTGGTGCTGGGGGGCCCCGTCTGCTGTGCTGGGTAGCCCGGTGTGCTGGGCTGTGGAGCCCCGTGTGCTGGGCTGTGGTGCTGGCGAGCCCGGTGTGCTGGGCTTTGGTGATGGGGAGCCGTGTAGACAGGCTCTGCTGGGGAGCGGTGTGAACAGGCTCTGATAGAGAGCCAGGCGGGCTGTGGTGCTGGGTGCCCCCGTGTGCTGTGTTGGGGAGCCCGGTTAGCTGGGCTGAGGAGCCCGGTGTGCTTGGCTGAGCTGCTGGCATGCCGTGTGGAGAGGGTCTGCTGGGAAGCGGTGTGAACAGGCTCTGATGGAGAGCCAGGCGGGCTGTGCTCCGGTGTGCGGGGCTGCTGGGGAGCCGTGTAGACAGACTCTTCTGGGGAGCTTTTTGAGCAGGTTCTGATGGAGAGCCAGGCGGGCTGTGGTGCTGGGGGCCCACGTGTGCTGTGCTGGGGAGCCCGGTGAGCTGGGCTGGGCAGCCCGGTGTGCTGGGCTGTGCATCTGGGGAGCCGTGTGTACAGGATCTGCTGGGGAGCGGTTTCAACAGGCTCTGCTGGAGAGCAAGGCGCGCTGTGTTGCTGGGGGCCCACGTGTGCTGTGCTGGGGTGCCCGGTGAGCTGGGCTTGGGAGCCCGGTGTGCTGGGCTGTGCTGCTTTGGAGCCGTGTGGACAGGCTCTGCTGGGGAGTGGTTTGAACAGGCTCTCTTGGGGACTGGTTTGAACAGGCTCTGCATGGGAGCCAGGCGGGCTGTTGTGCTGTGGGGCCCCGTATGCTGTGCTGGGGAGCCCGGTGAGCTGGGCTGGGGAGCCCGGTGTGCTGGGCCGTGGTGCTGGGGAGCCGTGTAGACAGGCTTTGCTGGGGAGCGGAGTGAACAGGCTCTGCTGGGGAGCAGTGTGAACAGTCTCTGATGGAGAGCCAGGCGGGCTGTGGTGCTGGGGGCCCCCGTGTGCTGTGCTGGGGAGCCCGGTTAGCTGGGCTGGCGAGCCCGGTGTGCAGGGCTGTAATGCTGGGGAGACGAATGGACAGTCCCTGTTGGGGATAGGTTTGAACAGTCTCTGAAGGAGAGCCAGGCGGGCTGTGGAATTGGGGGCCCCCGTGTGCTGTGCTGGTGAGCCCGGTGAGCTGGGCTGGGGAGCCCGGTGTTCTGGGCTGTGCTGCTGGTTATGCATGTGGACAGGCTGTGGTGGGGAGTGATTTGAACAGGCTCTGCTGGAGAGCAACGTGGGCTGTGGTGCTGGGGGCCCCCGTGTGCTGTGCTGGGGCCCCCGTGTGCTGTGCTGGGGAGCCCGGTGTGCTGGGCTGGGGAGCCCGGTGTGCTGGGCTATGGTGCTGGGCGGCCCCGTGTTCTGTGCTGCGTAGCCCGGTGAGATCCGCTGTGGAGCCTGGTGTGCTCGGCTGTGGTGCTGGGGAGCCCTGTGGACAGGCTCTACTGGGGAGCAGTGTTAACAGGCTCTGCTGGAGAGCCAGGCGGCCTGTGGTTCTGGGGGCCCCCGTGTCCAGTGATGGGGAGCCCGGTAAGCTTGGCTGGGGAGCCCGGTGTGCAGGGCTGTGGTGCTGGGGAGCCGTGTTTACAAGCTCTGCTTGGGAGCGTTGTGAACAGGCTCTGCTGGGGAGCGGTGTGAACAGTCTCTGCTAGGGAGCGGTGTGAACAGGCACTGATGGAGAGCCAGGCGGGTTGTGGTGCTGGGGGGCCCAGTGTGCCGTGATCGGGAGCCCGGTGAGCAGGGCTGGGGAGCCTGGTGTGCTGGGCTGTGCTGCTGGGGAGCCTTGTAGAAATTCTCTCCTGCGGAGCGGTGTGAACAGGCTCTTTTGGAGAGCCAGGCGGCCTGTAGTGCTGGGGGCCCCCGTGTGCTGTGCTAGGCGGACCGGTGAGCTGGGCTGGGGAGCCCGGTGTGCTGGGCTCGGGAGCCCGGTGTGCTGGGCTGTGGTGCTTGGGAGCCGTGAGGACAGGCTCTGCTGGGGAGCGGTGTAAACAGGCTCTGATGGAGAGCCAGGCGGGCTGTGGTGCTGGGGGGCCCCGTGTGCTGTGCTGGGGAGCTCGGTGTGCTGGGCTGGGGAGCCCGGTGTGCTGGGCTGTTGTGCTGGCGAGCGGTGTTGACAGGCTCTGCTGGGGAGTTGTGTGAACAGGCTCTACTGTAGAGCCAGGCGGGCTGTGGTGCTGGGGGCCCCCGTGTGCGGTGCTGGGGAGTCCGGTGAGGTGGGCTGGGGAGCCCGGTGAGCTGGGCTGTGCTGCTAGGAAGCCGTGTGGACAGGCTCTGCTGGGGAATGCTTTGAACAGGCTCTTCTGTAGAGCCAGGTGGGCTGTGGTGGTGGGGGCCCCCGTGTGATGTCCCGGGGAGCCCTGTGTTCTGGGCTGTAATGCTGGGGAGCCGTGTGGACAGGCTCTGCTTGGGAGCGCTGTGACCATGCTCTGATGAAGAGCCAGGCGGGCTGTGGTGCTGGGCGGCCGCGTGTGCTGTCCTGGGGAGACCGGTGAGCTGGGCTGGGGAGCCCGGTGTGCTGGGCTGTGGTGATGGGGAGCCGTGTAGACGGGCTCTGCTGGGGAGCGGTATGAACAGGATTTGATGGAGAGCCAGGCGGGCTATGGTTCTGGGGGGGCCCGTGTGCTGTGCTGGGGAGCCCGGTGAGCTGGGCTGGGGAGCCCGGTGTGCTGGGCTGTTTTGCAGGGGAGCTGTGTAGACAGGCTCTGCTGTGGAGGGGTGTGAAGAGGCTTTGTTGGAGAGCCAGGCGGGCTATGGTGCTGGGGGGCCCCGTGTGCTGTGCTGGGGGAGCCCTGTGAGCTGGGCTGGGGAGCCCAGTGTGCTGGGCTTTGGTGCTTGGGAGCCGTGTGGACTCGCTCTGCTGGGGAGTGGTTTGAACTGGCTCTGATGGAGAGCCATGCGGGCTGTGGTGCTGGGGGGGACCGTGTGCTGTCCTGTGGAGCCCGTTGAGCTGGGCTGGGGAGCCCAGTGTGCTGGGATGTGGTGCTGGGGAACCGTGTGGACAGGCTCTGTTGGGGAGTGGTTTGAACAGGCTCTGATGGAGAGCTAGGCGGGCTGTGGTGCTGGGGAGCCCGGTGAGCTGGGCAGAGGAGCCCGGTTTGCTGGTCTGTGCTGCTGGGGAGCCGTGAAGACAGGGTTTGCTGGGGAGCGGTGTGAACAGGCTCTGCTGGAGAGCCTGGCGGCCTGTTGTGCTGGGGAGCCATGTGGACAGGGTCTGCTGGGGAGGGGTTTGAACAGGCTCTGCTGGAGAGCCAGGCAGGCTGTGGTGCTGGGGGGCCCCGTGTGCTGTGCTGGGGAGCCCGGTGAGCTGGGCTGGGGAGCCCGGTGTGCTGGGCTTTTGTGCTGGGGAGCCGTGTAGACAGGCTCTTCTGCGGAGGGGTGTGAACAGACCCTGATGGAGAGCCTGGCGGGCTGTGGTGCTGGGGGCCCCCGTGAGCTGTGCTCAGGAGCCCGGTGAGCTGGGTTGGGGATCCCTGTGTGCTTTGCTGTGGTGATGGCGAGCCGTGTAGACAGGCTGTGCTCTTGAACGGTGTGAACAGGCTCTGATGGAGAGCGAGCCGGGCTGTGGTGCTGGGGGCCCCCGTGTGCTGCACTCGGGAGCCCAGTGAGCTGGGCTTCGGAGCCCAGTGTCCTGGGCTGTGGTGTTGGGAAGTCGTGTGGACAGGCTCTGCTGGGGAGAGGGTTGAACAGGCTCTGATGGAGAGCCAGGCGGGCTGTTGAGCTGGGTAGCCCCGTGTGCTGTGCTTGGGGGCCCCATGTGCTGTGCTGGGGAGCCCGATGAGTTGGGCTGGGGAGCCCGGTGTGCTGGGCTGTGGTTCTGGGGAGCCCGGTGTGCTGGGCTGGGGAGCCCGGTGTGCTGGGCTGTGGTGCTGGGGAGCCGTGTGGACAGGCTCTGCTGGGGAGCGGTGTGAACAGGCTAAGCTGGAGAGCTAGGCGGGCTGTGGTGCTGGGGGGCCCCGTGTGCTGTGCTGGGGAGCCCGGTGTGCTGGGCTTTTCATCTGGGGAGCCGTGTGGATAATCTCTTCTGGGGGGCGGTGTGGACAGGCTCTGATGGAGAGCCAGGTGGGCTGTGGTGCTGGGGAGCCCGTTGAGCTGGACTGGGGAGCCCGGTGTGCTGGGCTGTGGTGCTGGGGAGTTGTTTGAACAGGCTCTGCTGGGGAGAGGGTTGAACATGCTCTGATTTAGAGCCAGGCGGGCTTTGGTGCTGGGGGCCCCCGTGTGCTCTGCTGGGGGGCCCGTTTAGCTGGGCTAGGGAGCCCGGTGTGCTGGGCTGTGGTGCTGGTGAGCCGTGTGGACAGGCTGTCCTGGCGAGCTGTGTGAACAGGCTCTGATGGAGAGCCAGGCGGGCTGTGGTGCTGGGGGGCATCGTTTTCTGTGGTGGGGAGCCCGGTGAGCTGGGCTGCGGAGCCCGGTGTGCTGGGCTGTGCTGCTGGGGAGGCGTGTGGACCGGGTCTGCTGGGGAGCGGTGTGAACAGGATCTGGTGGAGAGCCAGGTGGGCTGTGGTGCTGGGGAGCCCCCGTTTGCTGTGCTGGGGACCCCGGTGAGCTGGGCGGACGAGCCCGGTTTGCTGGGCTGTGCTGCTTGGGAGCCGTGTGGACAGGCTATGCATGGGAGTGGTTTGAACACGCTCTGATGGAGAGCCAGGCGGGCTGTTGTGCTTGGGGGCCCCCTTTTCTGTGCTGGGGAGCCGGGTGAGCTGGGCTGGGGAGCCCGGTGTGCTGGGCTGTGGTGCTGGGGAGCCGTGTAGGCAGGCTCTGCTGGGGAGCGGTGTGAACAGGCTCTGCTGGACAGCCAGGCGGGCTGTTGTGCTGGGGGGCCCCGTGTGCCGTGCTGGGGAGCCCGGTGAG
>JAMOIN010001725.1:0-19982 GCA_024666655.1 Dascyllus trimaculatus
TGATACAACATGACTGGAAACAGCTTTTGCCTTAATATTTATCATATTTGAACAGCATCTGACAGTGAAACATGTTTGTAAACATTGATTTTCAAAAAGTGCACTGTTGCTATTTCTAATGCTCTGAAACAGCTTTTCGCGGGCTGAAAATGCCACTTTTGCAACTCACTGTATTGAGTCAATTCCTTGATACAACGTGACTGGAAACAGCTTTTGCCTTCATATTTATCATATTTGAACAGCATCTGACAGTGAAACATGTTTGTAAACATTGATTTTCAAAAAGTGCACTGTTGTTATTTCTAATGCTCTAATACAGCTTTTCGCGGGCTGAAAATGCCACTTTTGCCACTCACTGCATGGAGTCAATTCCTTCATACAACGTGACTGGAAACAGCTTTTGCCTTCATATTTATCATATTTGAACAGCATCTGACAGTGAAACATGTTTGTAAACATTGATTTTCAAAAAGTGCACTGTTGCTATTTCTAATGCTCTAAAACAGCTTTTCGCGGGCTGTAAAATCCACTTTTGCGAATTACTGTATGGAGTCAATTACTTGATACAACGTGACTGGAAACAGCTTTTGCCTTCATATTTATCATATTTGAACAGCATCTGACAGTGAAACATGTTTGTAAACATTGATTTTGAAAAACTGCAGTCTAGCTGTTCCTAAAGCTGTAAAAGAGCTTTTCGCGGGCTGATCATGCCACTTTTGCCACTTACTGTATGGAGTCAATTCCTTGATACAACGTGACTGGAAACAGCTATAGCCTTCATATTTATCATATTTGAACAGCATCTGACAGTGAAACATGTTTGTAAACATTGATTTTGAAAAACTGCAGTCTAGCTGTTCCTAAAGCTGTAAAAGAGCTTTTCGCGGGCTGATCATGCCACTTTTGCCACTTACTGTATGGATTAATTCCTTGATACAACGTGACTGGAAACAGCTATAGCCTTCATATTTATCATATTTGAACAGCATCTGACAGTGAAACATGTTTGTAAACATTGATTTTCAAAAACTGCAGTCTACCTGTTTCTCATGCTCTAAAATAGCTATTCGCGTGCTGAAAATGCCACTTTTGGCACTTACCTTATGGAGTCAATTCCTTGATTCAACGTGACTGGAAACAGCTTTTGCCTTCATATTTATCAT
This sequence comes from Dascyllus trimaculatus, assembly GCA_024666655.1. NCBI lineage: Eukaryota > Metazoa > Chordata > Actinopteri > Pomacentridae > Dascyllus > Dascyllus trimaculatus. The sequence continues at coordinate 1,167 of JAMOIN010001725.1, forward strand.
ATTTGAACAGCATCTGACTGTGAAGCATGTTTGTAAACATTGATTTTGAAAAACTGCAGTCTACCTGTTTCTCATGCTCTAAAACAGCTTTTCGCAGGCTGAAAATGCCACATGTGCCACTCACTGTATGGAGTCAATTCCTTGATACAACGTGACTGGAAACAGCTTTTGCCTTCATATTTATCATATTTGAACAGCATCTGACAGTGAAACATGTTTGTAAACATTGATTTTGAAAAACTGCAGTGTAGCTGTTCCTAAAGCTGTAAAAGAGCTTTTCGCGGGCTGATCATGCCACTTTTGCCACTTACTGTATGGATTAATTCCTTGATACAACGTGACTGGAAACAGCTATAGCCTTCATATTTATCATATTTGAACAGCATCTGACAGTGAAACATGTTTGTAAACATTGATTTTCAAAAACTGCAGTCTACCCGTTTCTATTGCTCGAAAATAGCTATTCGCGTGCTGAAAATGCCACTTTTGGCACTTACCTTATGGAGTCAATTCCTTGATACAACGTGACTGGAAACAGCTTTTGCCTTCATATTTATCATATTTGAACAGCATCTGACAGTGAAACATGTTTGTAAACATTGATTTTGAAAAACTGCAGTCAACCTGTTTCTAATGCTCTAAAACAGCATTCGCGGGCTGAAAATGCCACTTTTGCCACTTACTGTTTGGAGTCAATTCCTTGATACAACGTGACTGGAAACAGTTATTGCCTTCATATTTATCATATTTAAACAGCATCTGACAGTGAAGCATGTTTGTAAACATTGATTTTCAAAAAGTGCACTGTTGCTATTTCTAATGCTCTAAAACAGCTTTTCGCGGCCTGAAAATGCCACTTTTGCAACTCACTGTATTGAGTCAATTCCTTGATACAACGTGACTGGAAACAGCTTTTGCCTTCATATTTATCATATTTGAACAGCATCTGACAGTGAAACGTGTTTGTAAACATTGATTTTCAAAAAGTGCACTGTTGCTATTTCTAATGCTCTAAAACAGCTTTTCGCGGGCTGAAAATGCCACTTTTGCCACTCACTGTATTGAGTCAATTCCGTGATACAACGTGACTGGAAACAGCTTTTGCCTTCATATTTATCATATTTGAACAGCATCTGACAGTGAAACATGTTGGTAAACATTGATTCTCAAAAAGTGCACTTTTGCTATTTCTAATGCTCTAAAACAGCTTTTCGCGGGCTGAAAATGCCACTTTTGCAACTCACTGTATTGAGTCAATTCCTTGATACAACGTGACTGGAAACAGCTTTTGCCTTCATATTTATCATATTTGAACAGCATCTGACAGTGAAACTTGTTTGTAAACATTGATTTTGAAAAACTGCAGTCTACCTGTTTCTCATGCTCTAAAACAGCTTTTCGCGGGCTGAAAATGCCACCTTTGCCACTTACTGTTTGGAGTCAATTCCTTGATACAACGTGACTGGAAACAGTTATTGCCTTCATATTTATCATATTTAAACAGGATCTGACAGTGAAGCATGTTTGTAAACATTGATTTTCAAAAAGTGCACTGTTGCTATTTCTAATGCTCTAAAACAGCTTTTCGCGGGCTGAAAATGCCACTTTTGCCACTCACTGTATGGAGTCAATTCCTTCATCCAACGTGACTGGAAAAAGCTTTTGCCTTCAGATCTATCATATTTGAACAGCATCTGACAGTGAAACATGTTTGTAAACATTGATTTTCAAAAAGTTCACCGTTGCTATTTCTAATGCTCTAAAACAGCTTTTCGCGGGCTGAAAATGCCACTTTTGCCACTCACTGTATTGAGTCAATTCCTTGATACAACGTTACTGGAAACAGCCTTTGCCTTCATATTTATCATATTTGAACAGCATCTGACAGTGAAACATGTTATTAAACATTGATTTTCAAGAAGTGCACTGTTGTTATTTCTAATGCTCTAATACAGCTTTTCGCGGGCTGAAAATGCCACTTTTGCCACTCACTGTATGGAGTCAATTCCTTAATACAACGTGACTGGAAACAGCTATAGCCTTCATATTTATCATATTTGAACAGCATCTGACAGTGAAACATGTTTGTAAACATTGATTTTCAAATTGTAAACTGTTGCTATTTCTAATGCTCTAAAACAGCTTTTCGCGCGCTGAAAATGCCACTTTTGCCACTCACTGTATGGAGTCAATTCCTTGATACAACGTGACTGGAAACAGCTTTTGCCTTCATATTTATCATATTTGAACAGCATCTGACAGTGAAACATGTTTGTAAACATTGATTTTGAAAAACTGCAGTCAACCTGTTTCTAATGCTCTAAAACAGCTTTTCGCGGGCTGAAAATGCCACTTTTGCCACTCACTGTATTGAGTAAATTCCTTGATACAACGTGACTGGAAACAGCTTTTGCCTTCATATCTATCATATTTGAACAGCATCTGACAGTGAACCATGTTTGTTAACATTGATTTTCAAATTGTGCAGTGTTGCTATGTCTGATGCTCTAAAACAGCTTTTCGCGGGCTGAAAATGCCACTTTTGCCACTCACTGTATGGAGTAAATTCCTTGATACAACATGACTGTAAACAGCTTTAGCCTTCATATTTATCATATTTGAACAGCATCTGACAGTGAAACATGTTTGTAAACATTGGTTTTGAAAAACTGCAGTCTACCTGTTTCTAATGCTCTAAAACAGCTTTTCGCGGGCTGAAAATGCCACTTTTGCCACTCACTGTATGGAGTCAATTCCTTCATCCAACGTGACTGGAAAAAGCTTTTGCCTTCATATCTATCATATTTGAACAGCATCTGACAGTGAAACATGTTTGTAAACATTGATTTTCAAATTGTGCACTGCTGCTATGTCTATTGGTCTAAAACAGCTTTTCGCGGGCTGAAAATGTCACTTTTGCCACTCACTGTATTGAGTCAATTCCTTCATACAACCTGACTGGAAACAGCTTTTGCCTTCATATTTATCATATTTGAACAGCATCTGACAGTGAAACATGTTTGTATACATTGATTTTAAAAAAGTGCACTGTTGCTATTTCTATTGCTCTAATACAGCTTTTCGCTGGCTGAAAATGCCACTTTTGCCATTTACTGTATGGAGTCAATTCCTTTACACAAAGTGACTGGAAAAAGCTTTTGCCTTCATATTTATCATATTTAAACAGCATGTGACAGTGAAACATGTTTGTAAACATTGATTTTCAAATTGTAAACTGTTGCTATGTCTAATGCTCTAAAACAGCTTTTCGCGCGCTGAAAATTCCACTTTTGCCACTCACTGTATGGAGTCAATTCCTTGATACAACATGACTGGAAACAGCTTTAGCCTTCATATTTATCATATTTGAACAGCATCTGACAGTGAAACATGTTTGTAAACATTGGTTTTGAAAAACTGCAGTCTACCTGTTTCTAATGCTCTAAAACAGCTTTTCGCGGGCTGAAAATGCCACTTTTGCCACTCACTGTATGGAGTCAATTCCTTCATCCAACGTGACTGGAAACAGCTTTTGCCTTCATATCTATCATATTTGAACAGCATCTGACAGTGAAACATGTTTGTAAACATTGATTTTCAAATTGTGCACTGTTGCTATGTCTATTGCTCTAAAACAGCTTTTTGCGGGCTGAAAATGCCACTTTTGCCACTCACTGTATTGAGTCAAATCCTTCATACAACCTGACTGGAAACAGCTTTTGCCTTCATATTTATCATATTTGAACAGCATCTGACAGTGAAACATGTTTGTATACATTGATTTTTAAAAAAGTGCACTGTTGCTCTTTCTACTGCTCTAAAACAGCTTTTCGCGGGTTGAAAATGCCACTTTTGCCACTCACTGTATGGAGTCAATTCCTTCATCCAACGTGACTGGAAAAAGCTTTTGCCTTCACATATATCATATTTGAACAGCATCTGACAGTGAAACATGTTTGTAAACATTGATTTTCAAATTGTGAACTGTTGCTATGTCTATTGCTCTAAAACAGCTTTTCGCGGGCTGAAAATGTCACTTTTGCCACTCACTGTATTGAGTCAATTCCTTCATACAACCTGACTGGAAACAGCTTTTGCCTTCATATTTATCATATTTGAACAGCATCTGACAGTGAAACATGTTTGTATACATTGATTTTAAAAAAGTGCACTGTTGCTATTTCTATTGCTCTAATACAGCTTTTCGCTGGCTGAAAATGCCACTTTTGCCATTTACTGTATGGAGTCAATTCCTTTATACAAAGTGACTGGAAAAAGCTTTTGCCTTCATATTTATCATATTTAAACAGCATGTGACAGTGAAACATGTTTGTAAACATTGATTTTCAAATTGTAAACTGTTGCTATGTCTAATGCTCTAAAACAGCTTTTCGCGGGCTGAAAATGCCACTTTTGCCACTCACTGTATGGAGTCAATTCCTTCATAGAATGTGACTGGAAACAGCTTTTGCCTTCATATTTATCATATTTGAACAGCATCTGACAGTGAAACTTGTTTGTAAACATTGATTTTTAAAAACTGCAGTCTACCTGTTTCTCATGCTCTATAACAGCTTTTCGCGGGCTGAAAATGCCACTTTTGCCACTTACCTTATGGAGTCAATACCTTGAGACAACGTGACTGGAAACAGCTTTTGCCTTCATATTTATCATATTTGAACAGCATCTGACAGTGAAACATGTTTGTAAACATTGATTTTGAAAAACTGCAGTCACCCTGTTTCTAATGCTCTAAAACAGCTTTTCGCGGGCTGAAAATGCCACTTTTGCCACTTACTGTTTGGAGTCAATTCCTTGATACAACGTGACTGGAAACAGCTTTTGCCTTCATATTTATCATATTTGAACAGCATCTGACAGTGAAACATGTTTGTAAACATTGATTTTCAAAAAGTGCACTGTTGCTATTTCTAATGCTCTAAAGCAGCTTTTCGCGGGCTGAAAATGCCTCTTTTGCCAATCACTGTATTGAGTCAATTCCTTGATACAACGTGACTGGAAACAGCCTTTGCCTTCATATATATCATATTTGAACAGCATCTGACAGTGAAACATGTTATTAAACATTGATTTTCAAAAAGTGCACTGTTGCTATTTCTAATGCTCTAAAACAGCTTTTCGCGGGCTGAAAATGCCACTTTTGCAACTCACTGTATTGAGTCAATTCCTTGATACAACGTGAATGGAAACAGCTTTTGCCTTCATATTTATCATATTTGAACAGCATCTGACAGTGAAACATGTTTGTAAACATTGATTTTCAAAAAGTGCACTGTTGCTATTTCTAATGCTCTAAACCAGCTTATCGCGGGCTGAACATGCCACTTTTGCCACTCACTGTATTGAGTCAATTCCGTGATACAACGTTACTGGAAACAGCTTTTGCCTTCATATTTATCATATTTGAACAGCATCTGACAGTGAAACATGTTGGTAAACATTGATTCTCAAAAAGTGCACTGTTGCTATTTCTAATACTCTAAAACAGCTTTTAGCGGGCTGAAAATGCCACTTTTGCAACTCACTGTATTGAGTCAATTCCTTGATACAACGTGACTGGAAACAGCTTTTGCCTTCATATTTATCATATTTGAACAGCATCTGAAAGTGAAACATGTTTGTAAACATTGATTTTCAAAAAGTGCACTGTTGTTATTTCTAATGCTCTAAAACAGCTTTTCGCGGGCTGAAAATGCCACTTTTGCCACTCACTGTATTGAGTCAATTCCTTGATACAACGTAACTGGAAACAGCCTTTGCCTTCATATTTATCATATTTGAACAGCATCTGACAGTGAAACATGTTATTAAACATTGATTTTCAAACAGTGCACTGTTGTTATTTCTAATGCTCTAATCCAGCTTTTCGCGGGCTGAAAATGCCACTTTTGCCACTCACTGTATGGAGTAAATTCCTTGGTACAACGTGACTGGAAACAGCTTTTGCCTTCATATCTATCATATTTGAACAGCATCTGACAGTGAAACATGTTTGTTAACATTGATTTTCAAATTGTGCACTGTTGCTATGTCTAATGCTCTACAACAGCTTTTCGCGGGCTGAAAATGCCACTTTTGCCCTTCACTGTATGGAGTCAATTCCTTCATACAATGTGACTGGAAACAGCTTTTACCTTCATATTTATCATATCTGAACAGCATCTGACAGTGAAACTTGTTTGTAAACATTGATTATGAAAAACTGCAGTCTACCTGTTTCTCATGCTCTATAACAGCTTTTCGCGGGCTGAAAATGCCACTTTTGCCACTTACCTTATGGAGTCAATTCCTTGATACAACATGACTGGAAACAGCTTTTGCCTTCATATTTATCATATTTGAACAGCATCTGACAGTGAAACATGTTTGTAAACATTGACTTTCAAAAAGTGCACTGTTGCTATTTCTAATGCTCTAAAACAGCTTTTCGCTGGCTGAAAATGCCACTTTTGCCACTCACTGTATGGAGTCAATTCCTTCATCCAATGTGACTGGAAAAAGCTTTTGCCTTCATATTTATCATATTTGAATAGCATCTGACAGTGAAGCATGTAATTAAACATTGATTTTCAAAAAGTGCACTGTTGTTATTTCTAATGCTCTAAACCAGCTTTTCGCGGGCTGAAAATGCCACTTTTGCCACTCACTGTATGGAGTAAATTCCTTGATACAACGTGACTGGAAACAGCTTTTGCCTTCATATCTATCATATTTGAACAGCATCTGACAGTGAAACATGTTTGTAAACATTGATTTTCAAATTGCACTGTTGCTATTTCTAATGCTCTAAAACAGCTTTTCGCGGGCTGAAAATGCCACTTTTGCCACTCACTGTATGGAGTAAATTCCTTGATACAACATGACTGGAAACAGCTTTTGCCTTCATTTTTATCATATTTGAACAGCATCTGACAGTGAAACATGTTTGTAAACATTGATTTTGAAAAACTGCAGTCAACTTTTTTCTAATGCTCTAAAACAGCTTTTCGCGGGCTGAAAATGCCACTTTTGCCACTTACTGTTTGGAGTCAATTCCTTGATACAACGTGACTGGAAACAGTAATTGCCTTCATATTTATCATATTTAAACAGGATCTGACAGTGAAGCATGTTTGTAAACATTGATTTTCAAATTGTGCACTGTTGCTATGTCTAATGCTCTAAAACAGCTTTTCGCGCGCTGAAAATTCCACTTTTGCCACTCACTGTATGGAGTCAATTCCTTCATACAATGTGACTGGAAACAGCTTTTGCCTTCATATTTATCATATTTGAACAGCATCTGACAGTGAAACATGTTTGTAAACATTGATTTTGAAAAACTGCAGTCAACCTGTTTCTCATGCTCTATAAGAGCTTTTCGCGGGCTGAAAATGCCACTTTTGCCACTTACCTTATGGAGTCAATTCCTTGATACAACGTGACTGGAAACAGCTTTTGCCTTCATATTTATCATATTTGAACAGGATCTGACAGTGAAACATGTTTGTAAACATTGATTTTGAAAAACTGCAGTCAACCTGTTTCTAATGCTCTAAAACAGCTTTTCGCGGGCTGAAAATGCCACTTTTGCCACTTACTGTTTGGAGTCAATTCCTTGATACAACGTGACTGGAAACAGCTTTTGGCTTCATATTTATCATATTTGAACAGCATCTGACAGTGAACCATGTTTGTTAACATTGATTTTCAAATTGTGCAGTGTTGCTATGTCTGATGCTCTAAAACAGCTTTTCGCGGCCTGAAAATGTCACTTTTGCCACTCACTGTATGGAGTAAATTCCTTGATACAACATGACTGGAAACAGCTTTAGCCTTCATATTTATCATATTTGAACAGCATCTGACAGTGAAACATGTTTGTAAACATTGGTTTTGAAAAACTGCAGTCTACCTGTTTCTAATGCTCTAAAACAGCTTTTCGCGGGCTGAAAATGCCACTTTTGCCACTCACTGTATGGAGTCAATTCCTTCATCCAACGTGACTGGAAACAGCTTTTGCCTTCATATCTATCATATTTGAACAGCATCTGACAGTGAAACATGTTTGTAAACATTGATTTTCAAATTGTGCACTGTTGCTATGTCTATTGGTCTAAAACAGCTTTTCGCGGGCTGAAAATGTCACTTTTGCCACTCACTGTATTGAGTCAATTCCTTCATACAACCTGACTGGAAACAGCTTTTGCCTTCATATTTATCATATTTGAACAGCATCTGACAGTGAAACATGTTTGTATACATTGATTTTAAAAAAGTGCACTTTTGCTATTTCTATTGCTCTAATACAGCTTTTCGCTGGCTGAAAATGCCACTTTTGCCATTTACTGTATGGAGTCAATTCCTTTACACAAAGTGACTGGAAAAAGCTTTTGCCTTCATATTTATCATATTTAAACAGCATGTGACAGTGAAACATGTTTGTAAACATTGATTTTCAAATTGTAAACTGTTGCTATGTCTAATGCTCTAAAACAGCTTTTCGCGCGCTGAAAATTCCACTTTTGCCACTCACTGTATGGAGTCAATTCCTGTATACAAAGTGACTGGAAACAGCTTTTTCCTTCATATTTATCATATTTGAACAGCATCTGACAGTGAAACATGTTTGTAAACATTGATTTTGAAAAACTGCAGTAAACCTGTTTCTAGTGCTCTAAAACAGCTTTTCGCGGGCTGAAAATGCCACTTTTGCCACTTACTGTTTGGAGTCAATTCCTTGATACAACGTGACTGGAAACAGTTATTGCCTTCATATTTATCATATTTAAACAGCATCTGACAGTGAAGCATGTTTGTAAACATTGATTTTCAAAAAGTGCACTGTTGCTATTACTAATGCTCTAAAACAGCTTTTCGCGGGCTGAAAATGCCACTTTTGCCACTCACTGTATTGAGTCAATTCCGTGATACAACGTGACTGGAAACAGCTTTAGCCTTCATATTTATCATATTTGAACAGCATCTGACAGTGAAACATGTTTGTAAACATTGATTTTCAAAAAGTGCACTGTTGCTATTTCTAATGCTCTAAAATAGCTTTTCGCGGGCTGAAAATGCCACTTTTGCCACTCACTGTATTGAGTCAATTCCTTGATACAACGTAACTGGAAACAGCCTTTGCCTTCATATTTATCATATTTGAACAGCATCTGACAGTGAAGCATGTTATTAAACATTGATTTTCAAAAAGTGCACTGTTGTTATTTCTAATGCTCTAAACCAGCTTTTCGCGGGCTGAAAATGCCACTTTTGCCACTCACTGTATGGAGTAAATTCCTTAATACAACGTGACTGGAAACAGCTTTTGCCTTCATATCTATCATATTTGAACAGCATCTGACAGTGAAACATGTTTGTAAACATTGATTTTCAAAAAGTGCACTGCTGCTATTTCTAATGCTCTAAAACAGCTTTTCGCGGGCTGAAAATGCCACTTTTGCCACTCACTGTATGGAGGCAATTCCTTGATACAACATGACTGGAAACAGCTTTAGCCTTCATATTTATCATATTTGAACAGCATCTGACAGTGAAACATGTTTGTAAACATTGGTTTTGAAAAACTGCAGTCTACCTGTTTCTAATGCTCTAAAACAGCTTTTCGCGGGCTGAAAATGGCACTTTTGCCGCTCACTGTATGGAGTCAATTCCTTCATCCAACGTGACTGGAAAAAGCTTTTGCCTTCATATCTATCATATTTGAACTGCATCTGACAGTGAAACATGTTTGTAAACATTGATTTTCAAAAAGTGCACTGTTGCTATGTCTATTGCTCTAAAAAAGCTTTTCGCGGCCTGAAAATGTCACTTTTGCCACTCACTGTATTGAGTCAATTCCTTCATACAACCTGACTGGAAACAGCTTTTGCCTTCATATTTATCATATTTGAACAGCATCTGACAGTGAAACATGTTTGTATACATTGATTTTTAAAAAAGTGCACTGTTGCTATTTCTACTGCTCTAAAACAGCTTTTCGCGGGTTGAAAATGCCACTTTTGCCACTCACTGTATGGAGTCAATTCCTTCATCCAACGTGACTGGAAAAAGCTTTTGCCTTCAAATCTATCATATTTGAACAGCATCTGACAGTGAAACATGTTTGTAAACATTGATTTTCAAATTGTGCACTGTTGCTATGTCTATTGCTCTAAAACAGCTTTTCGCGGGCTGAAAATGTCACTTTTGCCACTCACTGTATTGAGTCAATTCCTTCATACAACCTGACTGGAAACAGCTTTTGCCTTCATATTTATCATATTTGAACAGCATCTGACAGTGAAACATGTTTGTATACATTGATTTTAAAAAAGTGCACTGTTGCTATTTCTATTGCTCTAATACAGCTTTTCGCTGGCTGAAAATGCCACCTTTGCCATTTACTGTATGGAGTCAATTCCTTTATACAAAGTGACTGGAAAAAGCTTTTGCCTTCATATTTATTATATTTAAACAGCATGTGACAGTGAAACATGTTTGTAAACATTGATTTTCAAATTGTAAACTGTTGCTATGTCTAATGCTCTAAAACAGCTTTTCGCGGGCTGAAAATGCCACTTTTGCCACTCACTGTATGGAGTCAATTCCTTCATAGAATGTGACTGGAAACAGCTTTTGCCTTCATATTTATCATATTTGAACAGCATCTGACAGTGAAACTTGTTTGTAAACATTGATTTTGAAAAACTGCAGTCTACCTGTTTCTCATGCTCTATAACAGCTTTTCGCGGGCTGAAAATGCCACTTTTGCCACTTACCTTACGGAGTCAATACCTTGAGACAACGTGACTGGAAACAGCTTTTGCCTTCATATTTATCATATTTGAACAGCATCTGACAGTGAAACATGTTTGTAAACATTGATTTTGAAAAACTGCAGTCAACCTGTCTCTAATGCTCTAAAACAGCTTTTCGCGGGCTGAAAATGCCACTTTTGCCACTTACTGTATGGAGTCAATTCCTTGATACAACGTGACTGGAAACAGTTATTGCCTTCATATTTATCATATTTGAACAGCATCTGACAGTGAAACATGTTTGTAAACATTGATTTTCAAATTGTGCACTGTTGCTATGTCTAATGCCCTAAAACAGCTTTTCGCGGGCTGAAAATGCCACTTTTGCCACTCACTGTATGGAGTCAATTCCTTGATACAACGTGACTGGAAACAGCTTTTGCCTTCATATTTATCATATTTGAACAGCATCTGACAGTGAAACATGTTTGTAAACATTGATTTTCAAAAAGTGCACTGTTGCTATTTCTAATGCTCTAAAGCAGCTTTTCGCGGGCTGAAAATGCCTCTTTTGCCACTCACTGTATTGAGTCAATTCCTTGATACAACGTGACTGGAAACAGCCTTTGCCTTCATATATATCATATTTGAACATCATCTGACAGTGAAACATGTTTTTAAACATTGATTTTCAAAAAGTGCACTGTTGCTATTTCTAATGCTCTAAAACAGCTTTTCGCGGGCTGAAAATGCCACTTTTGCAACTCACTGCATTGAGTCAATTCCTTGATACAACGTGAATGGAAACAGCTTTTGCCTTCATATTTATCATATTTGAACAGCATCTGACAGTGAAACATGTTTGTAAACATTGATTTTCAAAAAGTGCACTGTTGCTATTTCTAATGCTCTAAACCAGCTTTTCGCGGGCTGAAAATGCCACTTTTGCCACTCACTGTATTGAGTCAATTCCGTGATACAACGTTACTGGAAACAGCTTTTGCCTTCATATTTATCATATTTGAACAGCATCTGACAGTGAAACATGTTGGTAAACATTGATTCTCAAAAAGTGCACTGTTGCTATTTCTAATACTCTAAAACAGCTTTTAGCGGGCTGAAAATGCCACTTTTGCAACTCACTGTATTGAGTCAATTCCTTGATACAACGTGACTGGAAACAGCTTTTGCCTTCATATTTATCATATTTGAACAGCATCTGAAAGTGAAACATGTTTGTAAACATTGATTTTCAAAAAGTGCACTGTTGTTTTTTCTAATGCTCTAAAACAGCTTTTCGCGGGCTGAAAATGCCACTTTTGCCACTCACTGTATTGAGTCAATTCCTTGATACAACGTAACTGGAAACAGCCTTTGCCTTCATATTTATCATATTTGAACAGCATCTGACAGTGAAACATGTTATTAAACATTGATTTTCAAACAGTGCACTGTTGTTATTTCTAATGCTCTAAACCAGCTTTTCGCGGGCTGAAAATGCCACTTTTGCCACTCACTGTATGGAGTAAATTCCTTGGTACAACGTGACTGGAAACAGCTTTTGCCTTCATATCTATCATATTTGAACAGCATCTGACAGTGAAACATGTTTGTTAACATTGATTTTCAAATTGTGCACTGTTGCTATGTCTAATGCTCTAAAACAGCTTTTCGCGGGCTGAAAATGCCACTTTTGCCACTCACTGTATGGAGTCAATTCCTTCATACAATGTGACTGGAAACAGCTTTTACCTTCATATTTATCATATCTGAACAGCATCTGACAGTGAAACTTGTTTGTAAACATTGATTTTGAAAAACTGCAGTCTACCTGTTTCTCATGCTCTATAACAGCTTTTCGCTGGCTGAAAATGCCACTTTTGCCACTTACCTTATGGAGTCAATTCCTTGATACAACGTGACTGGAAACAGCTTTTGCCTTCATATTTATCATATTTGAACAGCATCTGACAGTGAAACATGTTTGTAAACATTGACTTTCAAAAAGTGCACTGTTGCTATTTCTAATGCTCTAAAGCAGCTTTTCGCTGGCTGAAAATGCCACTTTTGCCACTCACTGTATGGAGTCAATTCCTTCATCCAACGTGACTGGAAAAAGCTTTTGCCTTCATATTTATCATATTTGAATAGCATCTGACAGTGAAGCATGTAATTAAACATTGATTTTCAAAAAGTGCACTGTTGTTATTTCTAATGCTCTAAAACAGCTTTTCGCGGGCTGAAAATGCCACTTTTGCCACTCACTGTATGGAGTAAATTCCTTGATACAACATGACTGGAAACAGCTTTCGCCTTCATATTTATCATATTTGAACAGCATCTGACAGTGAAACATGTTTGTAAACATTGATTTTGAAAAACTGCAGTCTACCTGTTTCTAATGCTCTAAAACAGCTTTTCGCTGGCTGAAAATGCCACTTTTGCCACTCACTGTATGGAGTCAATTCCTTCATCCAACGTGACTGGAAACAGCTTTTGCCTTCATATTTATCATATTTGAACAGCATCTGACAGTGAAAAATGTTTGTATACATTGATTTTAAAAAAGTGCACTGTTGCTATTTCTATTGCTCTAATACAGCTTTTCGCTGGCTGAAAATGCCACTTTTGCCATTTACTGTATGGAGTAAATTCCTTTATACAAAGTGACTGGAAAAAGCTTTTGCCTTCATATTTATCATATTTAAACAGCATGTGACAGTGAAACATGTTTGTAAACATTGATTTTCAAATTGTAAACTGTTGCTATGTCTAATGCTCTAAAACAGCTTTTCGCGCGCTGAAAATGCCACTTTTGCCACTCACTGTATGGAGTCAATTCTTTCATACAATGTGACTGGAAACAGCTTTTGCCTTCATATTTATCATATTTGAACAGCATCTGACAGTGAAACTTGTTTGTAAACATTGATTTTGAAAAACTGCAGTCTACCTGTTTCTCATGCTCTATAACAGCTTTTCGCGGGCTGAAAATGCCACTTTTGCCACTTACCTTATGGAGTCAATTCCTTGATGCTACGTGACTGGAAACAGCTTTTGCCTTCATATTTATCATATTTGAACAGCATGTGACAGTGAAACATGTTTGTAAACATTGATTTTGAAAAACTGCAGTCAACCTGTTTCTAATGCTCTAAAACAGCTTTTCGCGGGCTGAAAATGCCACTTTTGCCACTTACTGTTTTGAGTCAATTCCTTGATACAACGTGACCGGAAACAGCTTTTGCCTTCATATTTATCATATTTGAACAGCATCTGACAGTGAAGCATGTTTGTAAACATTGATTTTCAAAAAGTGCACTGTTGCTCTTTCTAATGCTCTAAAACAGCTTTTCGCGGGCTGAAAATGCCACTTTTGCCACTCCCTGTATGGAGTCAATTCCTTCATCCAACGTGACTGGAAAAAGCTTTTGCCTTCATATCTATCATATTTGAACAGCATCTGACAGTGAAACATGTTTGTAAACATTGATTTTAAAAAAGTGCACTGTTGCTATTTCTATTGCTCTAATACAGCTTTTCGCTGGCTGAAAATGCCACTTTTGCCATTTTCTGTATGGAGTCAATTCCTTTATACAAAGTGACTGGAAAAAGCTTTTGCCTTCATATTTATCATATTTAAACAGCATGTGACAGTGAAACATGTTTGTAAACATTGATTTTCAAATTGTAAACTGTTGCTATGTCTAATGCTCTAAAACAGCTTTTCGCGCGCTGAAAATTCCACTTTTGCCACTCACTGTATGGAGTCAATTCCTTCATTCAATGTGATTGGAAACAGCTTTTGCCTTCATATTTATCATATTTGAACAGCATCTGACAGTGAAACTTGTTTGTAAACATTGATTTTGAAAAACTGCAGTCTACCTGTTTCTCATGCTCTATAACAGCTTTTCGCGGGCTGAAAATTCCACTTTTGCCACTTACCTTATGGAGTCAATTCCTTGATACAACGTGACTGGAAACAGCTTTTGCCTTCATATTTATCATATTTGAACAGCATCTGACAGTGAAACATGTTTGTAAACATTGATTTTGAAAAACTGCAGTCAACCTGTTTCTAATGCTCTAAAACAGCTTTTCGCCGGCTGAAAATGCCACTTTTGCCACTTACTGTTTGGAGTCAATTCCTTGATACAACGTGACTGGAAACAGTTATTGCCTTCATATTTATCATATTTGAACAGCATCTGATAGTGAAACATGTTGGTAAACATTGATTCTCAAAAAGTGCACTGTTGCTATTTCTAATGCTCTAAAACAGCTTTTCGCGTGCTGAAAATGCCACTTTTGCAACTCACTGTATTGTGTCAATTCCTTGATACAACGTGACTGGAAACAGCTTTTGCCTTCATATTTATCATATTTGAACAGCATCTGACAGTGAAACATGTTTGTAAACATTGATTTTCAAAAAGTGCACTGTTGCTATTTCTAATGCTCTAAAACAGCTTTTCGCGGGCTGAAAATGCCACTTTTGCCACTCACTGTATTGAGTCAATTCCTTGATACAACGTGACTGGAAACAGCCTTTGCCTTCATATTTATCATATTTGAACAGCATCTGACAGTGAAACATGTTTGTAAATATTGATTTAAAAAACTGCAGTGTAGCTGTTTGTCATGCTCTATAACAGCTTTTCGCGGGCTGAAAATGCCACTTTTGCAACTCACAGTATTGAGTCAATTCCTTGATACAACGTGACTGGAAACAGCTTTTGCCTTCATATTTATCATATTTGAACAGCATCTGACAGTGAAACATGTTTGTAAACATTGATTTTCAAAAAGTGCACTGTTGCTATTTCTAATGCTCTATAACAGCTTTTCGCGGGCTGAAAATGCCACTTTTGCCACTAACTGTGTCCTGTCAATTCCCTTACACAATGTTACTGGAAACAGCTTTTGCCTTCATATTTATCATATTAGAAAAGCATCTGACAGTGAAACATGTTTGTAAACATTGATTTTGAAAAACTGCAGTCTAGCTGTTTCTAATGCTCTAAAACAGCTTTTCGCGGGCTGAAAATGCCACTTTTTCCACTCTCTGTATGCAGTATATTCCCTTACACAATGTGACTGGAAACAGCTTTTACCTTCATATTTGTCATATTTGAACAACATCTGACAGTGAAACATGTTTGTAAACATTGATTTTCAAAAAGTGCACTGTTGCTATTTCTAATGCTCTAAAACAGCTTTTCGCGGGCTGAAAATGCCACTTTTGCCACTCACTGTATGGAGTCAATTCCTTCATCCAACGTGACTGGAAACAGCTTTTGCCTTCATATCTATCATATTTGAACAGCATCTGAAAGTGAAACATGTTTGTAAACATTGATTTTCAAATTGTGCACTGTTGCTATTTCTATTGCTCTAAAACAGCTTTTCGCGGGCTGAAAATGCCACTTTTGCCACTCACTGTATGGAGTCAATTCCTTGATACAACGTGACTGGAATCAGCTTTTGCCTTCATATTTATCATATTTGAACAGCATCTGACAGTGAAACATATTTGTACACATTGATTTTGAAAAACTGCAGTATAGCTGTTTCTCATGCTCTAAAACAGCTTTTTGCGGGCTGAAAATGCCACTTTTGCCACTCACTGTATGGAGTCCATTACTTGATGTATCAAGTAATGTGTCCTGTTAATTAATTTTCAAAACGTGACTGGAAACAGCTTTTGCCTTCATATTTATAATATTTGAACAGCATCTGACAGTGAAACATGTTTGTAAACATTGATTTTCAAAAAGTGCACTATTGCTATTTCTAATGCTCTAAAACAGCTTTTCGCGTGCTGAAAATGCAACTTTTGCCACTCACTGTATGCAGTCAATTCCTTGATACAACGTGACTGGAAACAGCTTTTGCCTTCATTTTTATCATATTTGAACAGCATCTAACAGTGAATCATGTTTTTAAACATTGTTTTTCCAAAACTGCAGTCGAGCTGTTTCTTGTGCTCTAAAACAGCTTTTCGCGGGCTGAAATTCCACTTTTGCCACTCACTGTATGGAGTCAATTCCTTGACACAACGTGACTGGAAACAGCTTTTGCCTTCATATTTATCATATTTGAACAGCATCTGACAGTGAAACATGTTTGTAAACATTGATTTTCAAAAAGTGCACTGTTGCTATTCCTAATGCTCTCAAACAGCTTTTCGCGGGCTGAAAATGCCACTTTTGATACTTTCTGTATGGAGTCAATTCCTTGATACAACGTGACTGGGAACAGGTTTTGCCTTCATATTTATCATATTTGAACAGCGTCTGACAGTGAAACATGTTTGTAAACATTGATTTTGAAAAACTGCAGTCTAGCTGTTTCTAATGCTCTAAAACAGCTTTTCGCGGGCTGAAAATGTCACTTTTGCCACACACTGTATAGAGTCCATTACTTGATACAACGTGACTGGAAACAGCTTTTGCCTTCATATTTATCATTTTTGAACAGCATCTGACAGTGAAACATGTTTGTAAACATTGATTTGGAAAAACTGCAGTCTAGCTTTTTCTAATGCTCTAAAACAGCTTTTCGCGGGCTGAAAATGTCACTTTTGCCACTCACTGTATAGAGTCCATTACTTGATACAACGTGACTGGAAACAGCTTTTGCCTTCATATTTATCATATTTGAACAGCATCTGACAGTGAAACATGTTTGTAAACATTGATTTTCAAAAAGTGCACTGTTACTATTTCTAATGCTCTACAACAGCTTTTCGCGGGCTGAAAATGCCAATTTTGCCACTCACTGTATGGAGTCAATTCCTTGATACAACATGACTGGAAACACGTTTTGCCTTAATATTTATCATATTTGAACAGCATCTGACAGTGAAACATTTTTGTGAACATTGATTTTTAAAATCTGCAGTCTACCTGTTTCTCATGCTCTAAAACATCTTTTCGCTGGCTGAAAATGCCAATTTTGCCACTCACTGTATGGAGTCAATTCCTTGATTCAACATGACTGGAAACAGCTTTTGCCTTAATATTTATCATATTTGAACAGCATCTGACAGTGAAACATGTTTGTAAACATTGATTTTCAAAAAGTGCACTGTTGTTATGTCTAATGCTCTAAAACAGCTTTTCGCGGACTGAAAATACCACTTTTGTCACTTTCTGTATGGAGTCAATTCCTTGATACAAGGTGACTGGAAACAGCATTTGCCTTCATATTCATCATATTTGAATAGCATCTGACAGTGAAACATGTTTGCAAACATTGATTTTCAAAAATTACAGTCTAGATGTTTGTCATGCTCTAAAACAGCTTTTCGCGAGCTTAAAATGCCACTTTTGATACTTACTGGATAGAGTCAATTCCTTGATACAACGTGACTGGAAACAGCTTTTGCCTTCATATTTATCATATTTGAACAGCATGTGACAGTGAAACATGTTTGTAAACATTGATTTTCAAAAAGTGCACTGTTGCTATTTCTAATGCTCTAAAACAGCTTTTCGGGGGCTGAAAATGACACATTTGCCACTCACTATATGTAGTCAACTCCTTGATACAACGTGACTGGAAACAGCTTTTGGCTTCATATTTATCATATTTGAACAGCATCTGACAGTGAAACATGTTTGTAAACATTGATTTTAAAAAACTGCAGTCTAGCTTTTTCTAATGCTCTAAAACAGCTTTTCGCTGGCTGAAAATGTCACTTTTGCCACTCACTGTATGGAGTCCATTACTTGATACAACGTGACCGGAATCAGCTTTTGCCTTCATATTTATCATATTTGAACAGCATCTGACAGTGAAACATGTTTGTAAACATTGGTTTTGAAAAACTGCAGTCTACCTGTTTCTAATGCTCTAAAACAGCTTTTCGCGGGCTGAAAATGCCACTTTTGCCACTCACTGTATGGAGTCAATTCCTTCATCCAACGTGACTGGAAAAAGCTTTGCTCTCTCATATTTATCATATTTGAACAGCATCTGACAGTGAAACATGTTTGTAAACATTGATTTTCAAAAAAGTGCACTGTTGCTATTTCTAATGCTCTAAACA
>JAMOIN010001114.1:0-19941 GCA_024666655.1 Dascyllus trimaculatus
TTTTGAGGACATCCTATACTATGACTTTTTGGTGATATCTTGGACGACATACTATACTACGACGTTTTTAGTGATTTTTGACCATGTACTATACTATGACATTATTGTGACATTTTTGACGACATATTATAGCATGTTTTTTTGGTGACTTTTTGGACGACATACTTATACTATCACGTTTTTGTGACATTTTTGACGATATACTACACTATGATATTTTTGCCACATTTTTGACGACATACTATACTATAACGATTTTAGTGATATTTTGGACGACATACTATACTATTACATTTTTTAGTGATTTCTGACGACAGAATATACTTTGACGTTTTTTAGTGATTTTTGACGACAGACTATACTATGACGTTTTTGGTGATATTTTTGACAACATACTACACTATGACCTTTTAAGAGATTTTTCAAGACATACGATGCTGTGACGTCTATTAAGCCATTTTTCACGACATACTATACTATGAGGTTTTTGAGTGATTTTGGACGACATGCTACATGGACGTTTTTTTGTGATTTTTGACGACATGCTACACTATCACGTTTTTTTGTGATTTTTGACGACATACTATAGTATGACATTTTTTACTGATTTTTGACGACAGAATATACTATGATGTTTTTGCCATATTTTTGACAACATACTATACTATGACGTTTTTTAGTGATTTTTGATGATATACTATACTATGACTTCTTTTGTGATTCTTGACAACATACTACACTATCACGTGATTTTTGTGATGTTGGGCGATTTACTATACTATGACGTTTTTTAGCCATTTTTTACGACATGTGATACTATGACGTTTTTGAGTGATTCCGGACGACTTACTATACTATTACAGTTGTCAGCCATTTTTGACGACATACTATACTATGACATTTTGACTGATTTTGGACAACAGACTATACTATGTCGAGTGATTTTTGACGACATTCTATACTATGACGCTTTTTAGCCATTTTTGAAAACATACTATAATATGGACGTTTTTTAGTGATTTTTGATGACATACTATACTATGACGGTTTTTAGTGATTTTTGACGACACACTATACTCTGACATTTTGGAGTGATTTTGGACGACAGACTATACTATGACGTTTTTGTGATATTTTTGACGACAAACTATTTCATGTTTTTTAGCCATTGTTTACGACATACTATACTATGACAGTTTAGAGTGATTTTGGACGACATACTATACTATGACGTTTTTGAGTGATTCAAGACGAAATACTATACTATGACGATTTTTAGCCATTTTGGACGACATACTATACTATCACGGTTTTAAGTGATTTTTGACGACATACTATACTATCACGGTTTTTAGTGATTTTGTACGACATACTATACTATGACGTCTTTTAGTGATTTTTGACAACAGACTATACTATGACGGTTTTTAGTGATTTTGTACGACATACTATAATATGACGCTTTTTTCCATTTTTGACGACATACTATACTATCATGGTTTTTAGTGATTTTTGACAACAGACTATACTATGACGGTTTTTAGTGATTTTGTACGACATACTATACTATGACGTCTTTTAGTGATTTTTGACGACAGACTATACTATGACGTTTTTGGTGATATTTTTGACAACATACTACACTATGACCTTTTAAGAGATTTTTCAAGACATACGATGCTGTGACGTCTATTAAGCCATTTTTCACGACATACTATACTATGAAGTTTTTGAGTGATTTTGGACGACATGCTACACGGACGTTTTTTTGTGATTTTTGACGACATGCTACACTATCACGTTTTTTTGTGATTTTTGACGACATACTATAGTATGACATTTTTTAC
The DNA here is from genome assembly GCA_024666655.1 of Dascyllus trimaculatus. Classification (NCBI taxonomy): domain Eukaryota; kingdom Metazoa; phylum Chordata; class Actinopteri; family Pomacentridae; genus Dascyllus; species Dascyllus trimaculatus. The sequence continues at coordinate 1,848 of JAMOIN010001114.1, forward strand.
TGATTTTTGACGACAGAATATACTATGATGTTTTTGCCATATTTTTGACAACATACTATACTATGACGTTTTTTAGTGATTTTTGATGATATACTATACTATGACTTCTTTTGTGATTCTTGAAAACATACTACACTATCACGTGATTTTTTTTGATGTTGGACGATTTACTATACTATGACGTTTTTTAGCCATTTTTTACGACATGTTATACTATGACGTTTTTGAGTGATTCCGGACGACATACTATACTATTACAGTTGTCAGCCATTTTTGACGACATACTATACTATGACATTTTGACTGATTTTGGACAACAGACTATACTATGTCGAGTGATTTTTGACGACATTCTATACTATGACGCTTTTTATTCATTTTTGACAACATACTATACTATGACATTTTTGTGATATTTTTGACGACAAACTATTTCATGTTTTTTAGCCATTGTTGACGACATACTATACTATGACAGTTTAGAGTGATTTTGGACGACATACTATACTATGACGTTTTTGAGTGATTCAAGACGAAATACTAAACTATGACGATTTTTAGCCATTTTGGACGACATACTATACTATCACGGTTTTTAGCCATTTTTGACGACATACTATACATGACGTTTTTGAGTGATTTCAGACGACATACTATACTGTCACGTTTTTTTGTGATTTAGTACGACATACTACACAATGACATTTTTTAGCCATTTTTGACGACATACTATACCTTGACGTTTTTAGTGATAGTTTGGAAGACATACTGTAGTATGACGTTTTTGATTCATTTCGGACGACATACTACACTATCACGGTTTTCAGCAATTTTTGACAACATACTATACTATGACATTTTTTAAGCCATTTTGGACGACATACTATACTATGACATTTTTTAAGCCATTGTTGACGACATACTATACTATGACAGTTTAGAGTGATTTTGGACGACATACTATACTATGACGTTTTTGAGTGATTCAAGACGATATACTATACTGTGACGATTTTTAGCCATTTTGGACGACATACTATTCTATCACGGTTTTTAGTGATTTTTGACGACATACTATACTATCACGGTTTTTAGTGATTCAAGACGACATACTATACTATGACGGTTTTTAGCCATTTTTGACGACATACTATACTATGACGTTTTTAGTGATATTTTGGAAGACATACTGTAGTATGACGTTTTTGATTCATTTCGGACGACATACTACACAATCACGGTTTTCAGCAATTTTTGACAACATACTATACTATGACATTTTGTAAGCCATTTTTGACGACATACTATACTATGACATTTTTTAAGCCATTTTGGACGACATACTATACTATGACATTTTTTAAGCCATTGTTGACGACATACTATACTATGACAGTTTAGAGTGATTTTGAACGACATACTATACTATGACGTTTTTGAGTGATTCAAGACGAAATGCTATACTATGACGATTTTTAGCCATTTTGGACGACATACTATACTATGACGTTTTTGTGATATTTTTGACGACAAACTATTTCATGTTTTTTAGCCATTGTTGACGACATACTATACTATGACAGTTTAGAGTGATTTTGGACGACATACTATACTATGACGTTTTTGAGTGATTCGAGACGAAATACTAAACTATGACGATTTTTAGCCATTTTGGACGACATACTATACTATCACGGTTTTTAGCCATTTTTGACGACATACTATACATGACGTTTTTGAGTGATTTCAGACGACATACTATACTGTCACGTTTTTTTGTGATTTAGTACGACATACTACACAATGACATTTTTTAGCCATTTTTGACGACATACTATACTATGACGTTTTTAGTGATAGTTTGGAAGACATACTGTAGTATGACGTTTTTGATTCATTTCGGACGACATACTACACTATCACGGTTTTCAGCAATTTTTGACAATATACTATACTATGACATTTTGTAAGCCATTTTTGACGACATACTATACTATGACATTTTTTAAGCCATTTTGGACGACATACTATACTATGACATTTTTTAAGCCATTGTTGACGACATACTATACTATGACAGTTTAGAGTGATTTTGGACGACATACTATACTATGACGTTTTTGAGTGATTCGAGACGAAATACTAAACTATGACGATTTTTAGCCATTTTGGACGACATACTATACTATCACGGTTTTTAGCCATTTTTGACGACATACTATACATGACGTTTTTGAGTGATTTCAGACGACATACTATACTGTCACGTTTTTTTGTGATTTAGTACGACATACTACACAATGACATTTTTTAGCCATTTTTGACGACATACTATACTATGACGTTTTTAGTGATATTTTGGAAGACATACTGTAGTATGACGTTTTTGATTCATTTCGGACGACATACTACACTATCACGGTTTTCAGCCATTTTTGACAACATACTATACTATGACATTTTGTAAGCCATTTTTGACGACATACTATACTATGACATTTTTTAAGCCATTTTGGACGACATACTATGCTATGACATTTTTTAAGCCATTGTTGACGACATACTATACTATGACGTTTTTGACGACATACTATACTATGACGTTTTTGAGTGATTTTTGACGTCATACTATACTGTGACGGTTTTTTGTGATTTTTGACGACATACTATACTATGAGATTGTTGGTGACATGTTTGACCACATACTTTACTATGACTTGTTTTAGTGATTTTTCACGACATACTATACTATGACGTTTTTGGTGACGTGTGATGACATATTATACTATGACGGTTATTTTAGTCATTTTTGACGACATACTATAATCTGAAGTTTTTGTGACATTTTTCACGACATGACGTTTGTGTGACATTTTTGACGACATGACTTTTTTGTGATATTTTTGACGACAGACAATACTATGATATTTTGACTGATTTTGGACAACAGACTATGTCGAGTGATTTTTGACGACATTCTATACTATGAAGTTTTTAGTGATTTTTGACGACATGCTATACTATGACATTTTTTAAGCCATTGTTGACGACATACTATACTATGACGATTTTTAGCCATTTTGGACGACATACTATACTATCACGGTTTTTAGCCATTTTTGACGACATACTATACATGACGTTTTTGAGTGATTTCAGACGACATACTATACTGTCACGTTTTTGAGTGATTTCAGACGACATACTATACTGTCACGTTTTTTTGTGATTTAGTACGACATGCTACACAATGACATTTTTTAGCCATTTTTGACGACATTCTATACTATGACGTTTTTAGTGATAGTTTGGAAGACATACTGTAGTACGACGTTTTTGATTCATTTCGGACGACATACTACACTATCACGGTTTTCAGCAATTTTTGACAACATACTATACTATGACATTTTTTAAGCCATTTTGGACGACATACTATACTATGACATTTTTTAAGCCATTGTTGACGACATACTATACTATGACAGTTTAGAGTGATTTTGGACGACATACTATACTATGACGTTTTTGAGTGATTCAAGACGATATACTATACTGTGACGATTTTTAGCCATTTTGGACGACATACTATTCTATCACGGTTTTTAGTGATTTTTGACGACATACTATACTATCACGGTTTTTAGTGATTCAAGACGACATACTATACTATGACGGTTTTTAGCCATTTTTGACGACATACTATACTATGACGTTTTTAGTGATATTTTGGAAGACATACTGTAGTATGACGTTTTTGATTCATTTCGGACGACATACTACACTATCACGGTTTTCAGCAATTTTTGACAACATACTATACTATAACATTTTGTAAGCCATTTTTGACGACATACTATACTATGACATTTTTTAAGCCATTTTGGACGACATACTATACTATGACATTTTTTAAGCCATTGTTGACGACATACTATACTATGACAGTTTAGAGTGATTTTGGACGACATACTATACTATGACGTTTTTGAGTGATTCAAGACGATATACTATACTATGACGATTGTTAGCCATTTTGGACGACATACTATATTATCACGGTTTTTAGTGATTTTTGACGACATACTATATTATCACGGTTTTTAGTGATTCAAGACGACATACTATACTATGACGGTTTTTAGCCATTTTTCACGACATACTATACTATCACGGTTTTTAGTGATTTTTGACAACAGACTATACTATGACGGTTTTTAGTGATTTTGTACGACATACTATACTATGAGGTTTTTTAGCCATTTTTGACGACTATGAAGTTTTTGAGTGATTTTGGAATACAGACTATACTATGATGTATTTTAGTGATTTTTGACGACATGCTATACTATGACGTTTTTGAGTGATTGTTGACGACAGACTATACTATGACAATGTTCAGTGATTTTTGACTACATTCTATACTATGAAGTTTTAGAGTGATTTTGGACGACAGACTATACAATGACATTTTTGAAGCCATTTTCGACGACATACTATACGATTACGCTTTTTAGCCATTTGTGACAACATGCTATACTATGACGGTTTTTAGTGATTTTTGACGACATACTATACTATGAGATTGTTGGTGACATGTTTGACCACATACTTTACTATGACTTGTTTTAGTGATTTTTCACGACATACTATACTATGACGTTTTTGGTGACGTGTGATGACATATTATACTATGACGGTTATTTTAGTCATTTTTGACGACATACTATAATCTGAAGTTTTTGTGACATTTTTCACGACATGACGTTTGTGTGACATTTTTGACGACATGACTTTTTTGTGATATTTTTGACGACAGACAATTCTATGATATTTTGACTGATTTTGGACAACAGACTATGTCGAGTGATTTTTGACGACATTCTATACTATGAAGTTTTTAGTGATTTTTGACGACATGCTATAGTATGACGTTTTTAAGGATATTTTGGAAGACATACTATAGTATGACGTTTTTGAGTCATTTCGGACGACATACTACACTATGACATTTTTTAAGCCATTTTTGAAGACATGCTATACTATGACATTTTTCGTGACATTTTTGATGACATACTATACAATGACGGTTTTTAGCAATTTTTGACGACATACTATACTATGACGTTTTTGAGTGATTTCAGACGACATACTATACTCTCACGTTTTTTTGTGATTTAGTGCGACATACTACACAATGACGTTTTTAGCCATTTTTGACGACATACTGTACTATCACGTTTTTTAGTGATTTTTGACGACATACTCCACTATAACGTTTTTGACGACATACTATACTATGACGTTTTTGACGACATACTGTACTATGACGTTTTTCAGTGATTTTTGATTACATACTATACTATGACTTCTTTTGTAATTCTTGAAAATATACTATACTATTACGTTTTTTGTGATATTGGACGATATACTATACTATGACGTATTTCAGCCATTTTTGACGACATACTATACTGTGACGGTTTTTAGCTATTTTTGACGACATACTATACCATGACATTTTTGAGTGATATCAGACGATGTACTATACTCTTACGTTTTTTTTGTGATTTAGTACGACATACTACACAATGACGTTTTTTAGCCATTTTTGACGACATACTATACTATCACGTTTTTTAGTGATTTTTGACAACATACTATACCATGACGTTTTCTAGTCATTTTTGACGACATACTATACTATGAAGTTTTTTAGTAATTTTTGACGACATACTATATTATGATGTTTTCGTGATATTTTGGAAGACATATTATCCTATGACGTTTTTGTGGTATTTTTGACGACATACTATACTATGACGCTTTGTAGCCATTTTTGACAACATACTATTCTATGACGTTTTTTTACTTATTTTTGACGACATATTATAATTACGTTTTTATTGATTTTTGACGATCAATAAAAATCGTCAAATCATGAGCAGCGCTGCCAATGAGCACGGCGAATGCCCGAGAGGGCGGTGCTCATGAGCAGCGCTGCCAATGAGCACCGAGAAAAACAAAACCGCGAGTGCCCGAGAGGGCGGTGCTCATGAGCATCGCTGCCAATGAGCACGTGGAAAAACAAAAGCGCGAGTGCCCGAGAGGACGGTGCTCATGAGCAGCGCTGCCAATGAGCACGGGGAAAAACAAAACCGCGAGTGCCCGAGAGGGCGGTGCCCATGAGCAGCGCTGCCAATGAGCACGGGGGAAAACAAAACCGCGAATGCCCGAGAGGGCGGTGCCCATGAGCAGCGCTGCCAATGAGCACGGGGGAAAACAAAACCGCGAGTGCCCGAGAGGGCGGTGCCCATGAGCAGCGCTGCCAATGAGCACGGGGGAAAACAAGACCGCGAGTGCCCGAGAGGGCGTTGCCCATGAGCAGCGCTGCCAATGAGCACGGGGGAAAACAAAACCGCGAGTGCCCGAGAGGGCGGTGCTCATGAGAAGCGCTGCCAATCAGCACGGCTGGTGCCCGAGAGGGCGGTGCTCATGAGCAGCGCTGCCAATGAGCGGGTGGTGCTCGTACGGGGAAAAACAAAACCGCGAGTGCCCGAGAGGGCGGTGCTCATGAGCAGCGCTGCCAATCAGCACGGGGGAAAACAAAACCGCGAGTGCCCGAGAGGGCGGTGCTCATGAGCAGCGCTGCCAATCAGCACGGGGGAAAACAAAACCGCGAGTGCCCGAGAGGGCGGTGCTCATGAGCAGCGCTGCCAATGAGCACGGCTAGTGGCCGAGAGGGCGGTGCTCATGAGCAGCGCTGCCAATGAGCACGGCGAGTGCCCGAGAGGGCGGTGCTCATGAGCAGCGCTGCCAATGAGCACGGGGAAAAACAAAACCGCGAGTGCCCGAGAGGGCGGTGCTCATGAGCAGCGCTGCCAATGAGCACGGGGAAAAACAAAACCGCGAGTGCCCGAGAGGGCGGTGCTCATGAGCAGCGCTGCCAATGAGCACTGCGAGTGCCCGAGAGGGCGGTGCTCATGAGCATCGCTGCCAATGAGCACGTGGAAAAACAAAACCGCGAGTGCCCGAGAGGACGGTGCTCATGAGCAGCGCTGCCAATGAGCACGGGGAAAAACGAAACCGCGAGTGCACGAGAGGACGGTGCTCATGAGCAGCGCTGCCAATGAGCACGGGGAAAAACAAAACCGCGAGAGCCCGAGAGGGCGGTGCTCATGAGCAGCGCTGCCAATGAGCACGGCGAGTGCCCGAGAGGGCGGTGCTCATGAGCATCGCTGCCAATGAGCACGTGGAAAAACAAAACCGCGAGTGCCCGAGAGGACGGTGCTCATGAGCAGCGCTGCCAATGACCACGGGGAACAACGAAACCGCGAGTGCCCGAGAGGATGGTGCTCATGAGCAGCGCTGCCAATGATCACGGGGGAAAACAAAACCGCGAGTGCCCGAGAGGGCGGTGCTCATGAGCAGCGCTGCCAATGAGCATGGCGAGTGCCCGAGAGGGCGGTGCTCATGAGCATCGCTGCAAATGAGCACGTGGAAAAACAAAACCGCGAGTGCCCGAGAGGACGGTGCTCATGAGCAGCGCTGCCAATGAGCACGGGGGAAAACAAAACCGCGAGTGCCCGAGAGGGCGGTGCTCATGAGCAGCGCTGCCAATGAGCACGGGGAAAACAAAACCGCGAGTGCCCGAGAGGGCGGTGCTCATGAGCAGCGCTGCCAATGAGCACGGGGAAAAACAAAACCGCGAGTGCCCGAGAGGGCGGTGCTCAGGAGCAGCGCTGCCAATGAGAACGGCGAGTGCCCGAGAGGGCGGTGCTCATGAGCATCGCTGCCAATGAGCACGTGGAAAAACAAAACCGCGAGTGCCCGAGAGGACGGTGCTCATGAGCAGCGCTGCCAATGAGCACGGGGAACAACGAAACCGCGAGTGCCCGAGAGGACGGTGCTCATGAGCAGCGCTGCCAATGAGCACGGGGAAAAACAAAACCGCGAGTGCCCGAGAGGGCGGTGCTCATGAGCAGCGCTGCCAATGAGCACGGCGAGTGCCCGAGAGGGCGGTGCTCACACGGAGAAAAACAAAACCGCGAGTGGCCGAGAGGGCGGTACTCATGAGCAGCGCTGCCAATGAGCACGGGGAAAAACAAAACCGCGAGTGCCCGAGAGGGCGGTGCTCATGAGCAGCGCTGCCAATGAGCACGGCGAGTGCCCGAGAGGGCGGTGCTCATGAGCATCGCTGCCAATGAGCACGTGGAAAAACAAAACCGCGAGTGCCCGAGAGGACGGTGCTCATGAGCAGCGCTGCCAATGAGCACGTGGAAAAACAAAACCGCGAGTGCCCGAGAGGACGGTGCTCATGAGCAGCGCTGCCAATGAGCACGGGGAAAAACGAAACCGCGAGTGCCCGAGAGGACGGTGCTCATGAGCAGCGCTGCCAATGAGCACGGGGAAAAACAAAACCGCGAGTGCCCGAGAGGGCGGTGCTCATGAACAGCGCTGCCAATGAGCACGGGGAAAAACAAAACCGCGAGTGCCCGAGAGGGCGGTGCTCATGAGCAGCGCTGCCAATGAGGACGGGGAAAAACAAAGCCCCGCGGGGGTGCCGAGGCGGGTGCCCGAGAGGGCGGTGCTCATTAGCACGGGGAAAAAAAAAAACCGCGAGTGCCCGAGAGGGCGGTGCTCATGAGCACGGGGAAAAAAAAAAACCGCGAGTGCCCGAGGGGGCGGTGCTCATGAGCAGCGCTGCCAATGAGCGGGCGGTGCTCGCACGGGGAAAACTAAACCGCGAGTGCCCGAGAGGGCGGTGCTAATGAGCAGCGCTGTCAATGAGCACGGGGAAAAAACAAAACCGCGAGTGCCCGAGAGGGCGGTGATCATGAGCAGCGCTGCCAATGAGCACGGGGAAAAACAAAACCGCGAGTGCCCGAGAGGGCGGTGCTCATGAGAAGCGCTGCCAATGAGCGGGCGGTGCTCATCGAGGAAAAACAAAACCGCGAGTGCCCGAGAGGGCGGTGCTCATGAGCAGCGCTGCCAATGAGCACGGGGGAAAAAAAAAAAAACGCGAGTGCCCGAGAGGGCGGTGCTCATGAGCAGCGCTGCCAATGAGCACGGGGAAAAAAAAAACCGCGAGTGCCCGAGAGGGCGGTGCTCATGAGAAGCGCTGCCAATGAGCACGGGGAAAAAAAAAAACCGCGACTGCCCGAGAGGGCGCTGCTCGTGAGCAGCGCTGCCAATGAGAACGGGGGAAAAAAAAAACCGCGAGTGCCCGAGAGGGCGGTGCTCATGAGCAGCGTTGCCAATGAGAACGGGGAAAAAAAGAAACCGCGAGTGCCCGAGAGGGCGGTGCTCATGAGCACGGGGAAAAAAAAAAAAACCGCGAGTGCCCGAGAGGGCGGTGCTCATGAGCAGCGCTGCCAATCAGCGCGGGGGAAAACAAAACCGCGAGTGCCCGAGACGGCGGTGCTCATGAGCAGCGCTGCCAATGAGCACGGGGAAAAACAAAACCGCGAGTGCCCGAGAGGGCGGTGCTCAGGAGCAGCGCTGCCAATGAGAACGGCGAGTGCCCGAGAGGGCGGTGCTCATGAGCATCGCTGCCAATGAGCACGTGGAAAAACAAAACCGCGAGTGCCCGAGAGGACGGTGCTCATGAGCAGCGCTGCCAATGAGCACGGGGAAAAACGAAACCGCGAGTGCCCGAGAGGACGGTGCTCATGAGCAGCGCTGCCAATGAGCACGGGGAAAAACAAAACCGCGAGTGCCCGAGAGGGCGGTGCTCATGAGCAGCGCTGCCAATGAGCACGGGGAAAAACAAAACCGCGAGTGCCCGAGAGGGCGGTGCTCATGAGCAGTGCTGCCAATGAGCACGCGGAAAAACAAAACCGCGAGTGCCCGAGAGGGCGGTGCCCATGAGCAGCGCTGCCAATGAGCACGGGGGAAAACAAAACCGCGAGTGCCCGAGAGGGCGGTGCCCATGAGCAGCGCTGCCAATGAGCACGGGGGAAAACAAAACCGCGAGTGCCCGAGAGGGCGTTGCCCATGAGCAGCGCTGCCAATGAGCACGGGGGAAAACAAAACCGCGAGTGCCCGAGAGTGCGGTGCCCATGAGCAGCGCTGCCAATGAGCACGGGGGAAAACAAAACCGCGAGTGCCCGAGAGGGCGGTGCTCATGAGCAGCGCTGCCAATCAGCACGGCGAGTGCCCGAGAGGGCGGTGCTCATGAGGAGCGCTTCCAATGAGCACGGCGAGTGCCCGAGAGGGCGGTGCTCATGAGCAGCGCTGCCAATGAGCACGGGGAAAAAAAAAAAAACGCGGGTGCCCGAAAGGGCGGTGCTCATGAGCAGCGCTGCCAATGAGCACGGGGAGAAAAAAAAAACGCGAGTGCCCGAGAGGGCGGTGCTCATGAGCAGCGCTGCCAATGAGCGGGCGGTGCTCGCACGGGGAAAAACAAAACCGCGAGTGCCCGAGAGGGCGGTGCCCATGAGCAGCGCTGCCAATGAGCACGGGGGAAAACAAAACCGCCAGTGCCCGAGAGGGTGGTGCCAATGAGCAGCGCTGCCAATGAGCACGGGGGAAAACAAAAAAGCGAGTGCCCGAGAGGTCGGTGCCCATGAGCAGCGCTGCCAATGAGCACGAGGGAAAACAAAACCGCGAGTGCCCGAGAGGGCGGTGCTCATGAGCAGCGCTGCCAATCAGCACGGCGAGTGCCCGAGAGGGCGGTGCTAATGAGCAGCGCTGCCAATGAGCACGGCAAGTGCCCGAGAGGGCGGTGCTCATGAGCAGCGCTGCCAATGAGTACGGGGAAAAAAAAAACAGCGAGTGCAGGAAACTGGTGTATGAGCAGGCGCCACCAATGAGCACTGAGGAAAACTTGGCATGAGTGCCCGAGGAGGAGGCGGTGCTCCATGACAGCGCTGCCAATGAGGCTGCGGGGAAAAGCTAAAACATGGGAAAAATTTCCCAGTGATGCACTCATGAGCAGCGCTGCCAATGAGTGGGCGGTGCTGTGGGAGAAAACAAAACCGAGTGGCCGAGAGGGCGGTGCTCCATGAGCAGCGCTGCCAGCCAGGCCACCAGCCCGAGTGCCCGGAGGCGGTCACTCATGAGCAAGCGCTGCCAGTAACACGGGAAAAAAAAAAACCTTGAGTGCCCGGAGGCGGTGCTCATGAGCAGCGCTGCCAATGAGCGGGCGGTGCTCGCACGGGGAAAAAACAAACCGCGAGTGCCCGAGAGGGCGGTGCTCATGAGCAGCGCTGCCAATGAGCGGGCGGTGCTCGCACGGGGAAAAAACAAAACCGCGAGTGCCCGAGAGGGCGGTGCCCATGAGCAGCGCTGCCAATGAGCACGGGGGAAAACAAAACTGCCAGTGCCCGAGAGGGCGGTTCCCATGAGCAGCGCTGCCAATGAGCAGGGGGGAAAAATAAAACTGCGAGTGCCCGAGAGGGCGGTGCCCATGAGCAGCGCTGCCAATGAGCACGGGGGAAAACAAAACCGCGAGTGCCCGAGAGGGCGGTGCCCATGAGCAGCGCTGCCAATGAGCACGGTGGAAAACAAAACCGCGAGTGCCCGAGAAGGCGGTGCCCATGAGCAGCGCTGCCAATGAGCACGGGGGAAAACAAAACCGCGAGTGCCCGAGAGGGCGGTGCCCATGAGCAGCGCTGCCAATGAGCACGGGGGAAAACAAAACCGCGAGTGCCCGAGAGGGCGTTGCCCATGAGCAGCGCTGCCAATGAGCACGGGGGAAAACAAAACCGCGAGTGCCCGAGAGTGCGGTGCCCATGAGCAGCGCTGCCAATGAGCACGGGGGAAAACAAAACCGCGAGTGCCCGAGAGGGCGGTGCTCATGAGCAGCACTGCCAATCAGCACGGCGAGTGCCCGAGAGGGCGGTGCTCATGAGGAGCGCTTCCAATGAGCACGGCGAGTGCCCGAGAGGACGGTGCTCATGAGCAGCGCTGCCAATGAGCACGGGGAAAAAAAAAGAAACGCGGGTGCCCGAAAGGGCGGTGCTCATGAGCAGCGCTGCCAATGAGCACGGGGAGAAAAAAAAAACGCGAGTGCCCGAGAGGGCGGTGCTCATGAGCAGCGCTGCCAATGAGCGGGCGGTGCTCGCACGGGGAAAAACAAAACCGCGAGTGCCCGAGAGGGCGGTGCCCATGAGCAGCGCTGCCAATGAGCACGGGGGAAAACAAAACCGCGAGTGCCCGAGAGGGCGGTGCCAATGAGCAGCGCTGCCAATGAGCACGGGGGAAAACAAAAAAGCGAGTGCCCGAGAGGTCGGTGCCCATGAGCAGCGCTGCCAATGAGCACGGGGGATAACAAAACCGCGAGTGCCCGAGAGGGCGTTGCTCATGAGCAGCGCTGCCAATCAGCACGGCGAGTGCCCGAGAGGGCGGTGCTCATGAGCATCGCTGCCAATGAGCACGGCAAGTGCCCGAGAGGGCGGTGCTCATGAGAAGCGCTGCCAATGAGTACGGGGAAAAAAAAAAAACCGCGAGTGCCCGAGAGGGCGGTGCTCATGAGCAGCGCTGCCAATGAGCACGGGGGAAAAAAAAAACCGCGAGTGCCCGAGAGGGCGGTGCTCATGAGCAGCGCTGCCAATGAGCGGGCGGTGCTCGCACGGGGAAAACAAAACCGCGAGTGCCCGAGAGGGCGGTGCTAATGAGCAGCGCTTTCAATGAGCACGGGGAAAAAACAAAACCGCGAGTGCCCGAGAGGGCGGTGATCATGAGCAGCGCTGCCAATGAGCACGGGGAAAAACAAAACCGCGAGTGCCCGAGAGGGCGGTGCTCATGAGAAGCGCTGCCAATGAGCGGGCGGTGCTCATCGAGGAAAAACAAACCCGCGAGTGCCCGAGAGGGCGGTGCTCATGAGCAGCGCTGCCAATGAGCACGGGGAAAAACAAAACCGCCAGTGCCCGAGAGGGCGGTGGTCATGAGCAGCGCTGACAATGAGCACGGGGAAAAAACAAAACCGCGAGTGCCCGAGAAGGCGGTGATCATGAGCAGCGCTGCCAATGAGCACGGGGAAAAACAAAACCGCGAGTGCCTGAGAGGGCGGTGCTCATTAGAAGCGCTGCCAATGAGCGGGCGGTGCTCATCGAGGAAAAACAAAACCGCGAGTGCCCGAGAGGGCGGTGCTCATGAGCAGCGCTGCCAATGAGAACTAGGGAAAAAAAAAAACCGCGAGTGCCCGAGAGGGCGGTGCTCATGAGCAGCGCTGCCAATGAGCACGGCGAAAAACAAAACCGCGAGTGCCCGAGAGGGCGGTGCTCATGAGCAGCGCTGCCAATGAGCACGGGGAAAAACAAAACCGCGAGTGCCCGAGAGGGCGGTGCTCATGAGAAGCGCTGCCAATGAGCGGGCGGTGCTCATCGAGGAAAAACAAAACAGCGAGTGCCCGAGAGGGCGGTGCTCATGAGCACGGGGAAAAAAAAAAACCGCGAGTGCCCGAGGGGGCGGTGCTCATGAGCAGCGCTGCCAATGAGCGGGCGGTGCTCGCACGGGGAAAACTAAACCGCGAGTGCCCGAGAGGGCGGTGCTAATGAGCAGCGCTGTCAATGAGCACGGGGAAAAAACAAAACCGCGAGTGCCCGAGAGGGCGGTGATCATGAGCAGCGCTGCCAATGAGCACGGGGAAAAACAAAACCGCGAGTGCCCGAGAGGGCGGTGCTCATGAGAAGCGCTGCCAATGAGCGGGCGGTGCTCATCGAGGAAAAACAAAACCGCGAGTGCCCGAGAGGGCGGTGCTCATGAGCAGCGCTGCCAATGAGCACGGGGGAAAAAAAAAAAAACGCGAGTGCCCGAGAGGGCGGTGCTCATGAGCAGCGCTGCCAATGAGCACGGGGAAAAAAAAAACCGCGAGTGCCCGAGAGGGCGGTGCTCATGAGAAGCGCTGCCAATGAGCACGGGGAAAAAAAAAAACCGCGACTGCCCGAGAGGGCGGTGCTCATGAGCACGGGGAAAAAAAAAAACCGCGAGTGCCCGAGAGGGCGGTGCTCATGAGCAGCGCTGCCAATGAGCACAGGGAAAAACCGCGAGTGCCCGAGAGGGCGGTGCTCATGAGCACGGGGAAAAAAAAAAACCGCGAGTGCCTGAGAGGGCGGTGCTCATGAGCAGCGCTGCCAATGAGCGGGCGATGCTCGCACGGGGAAAAACAAAACCGCGAGTGCCCGAGAGGGCGGTGCTCATGAGCAGCGCTGCCAATGAGCGGGCTGTGCTCGTACGGGGAAAAACAAAACCGCGAGTGCCCGAGAGGGCGGTGCTCATGAGCAGCGCTGCCAATGAGCACGGGAGAAAACAAAACCGCGAGTGCCCGAGAGGGCGGTGCTCATGAGCAGCGCTGCCAATCAGCACGGGGGAAAACAAAACCGCGAGTGCCCGAGAGGGCGGTGCCCATGAGCAGCGCTGCCAATCAGCACGGGGAAAAACAAAACCGCGAGTGCCCGAGAGGGCGGTGCTCATGAGCAGCGGTGCCAATGAGCACGGGGGAAAACAAAACCACGAGTGCCCGAGAGGGCGGTGCTCATGAGCAGCGCTGCCAATGAGCACGGGGGAAAAAAAAAGAAAACCGCGAGTGCCCGAGAGGGCGGTGCTCATGAGCAGCGCTGCCAATGAGCGGGCGGTGCTGGCACGGGGAAAAACAAGACCGCGAGTGCCCGAGAGGGCGGTGCTCATGAGCAGCGCTGCCAATGAGCGGGCGGTGCTCGTACGGGGAAAAACAAAACCGCGAGTGCCCGAGAGGGCGGTGCTCATGAGCAGCGCTGCCAATCAGCACGGGGGAAAACAAAACCGCGAGTGCCCGAGAGGGCGGTGCTCATGAGCAGCGCTGCCGATCAGCACGGGGGAAAACAAAACCGCGAGTGCCCGAGAGGGCGGTGCTCATGAGCAGCGCTGCCAATGAGCACGGCGAGTGCCCGAGAGGACGGTTCTCATGAGCAGCGCTTCCAATGAGCACGGCGAGTGCCCGAGAGGGCGGTGTTCATGAGCAGCGCTGCCCATGAGCACGGCGAGTGCCCGAGAGGGCGGTGCTCATGAGCAGCGCTGCCAATGAGCACGGCGAGTGCCCCAGAGGGCGGTGCTCATGAGCAGCGCTGCCAATGAGCACGGCGAGTGCCCGAGAGGGCGGTGCTCATGAGCAGCGCTGCCAATGAGCACGGGGAAAAACAAAACCGCGAGTGCCCGACAGGGCGGTGCTCATGAGCAGCGCTGCCAATGAGAAAGGGGAAAAACAAAACCGCGAGTTCCCGAGAGCGCGGTGCTCATGAGCAGCGCTGCCAATGAGCACGGGGAAAAAAAAAACCGCGAGTGCCCGAGAGGGCGGTGCTCATGAGCAGCGCTGCCAATGAGCACAATGAGCACGGGGAAAAAAACAAAACCGCGAGTGCCCGAGAGGGCGGTGCTCATGAGCAGCGCTGCCAATCAGCGCGGGGGAAAACAAAACCGCGAGTGCCCGAGACGGCGGTGCTCATGAGCAGCGCTGCCAATGAGTACTGCGAGTGCCCGAGAGGGCGGTGCTCATGAGCAGCGCTGCCAATGAGCACTGCGAGTGCCCGAGAGGGCGGTGCTCATGAGCAGCGCTGCCAATGAGCACGGCGAGTGCCCGAGAGGGCGGTGCTCATGAGCAGCGCTGCCAATGAGCACGGCGAGTGCCCGAGAGGGCGGTGCTCATGAGCAGCGCTGAAAATGAGAACGGCGAGTGCCCGAGAGGGCGGTGCTCATGAGCAGCGCTGAAAATGAGAACGGCGAGTGCCCGAGAGGGCGGTGCTCATGAGCAGCGCTGCCAATGAGCACGGCGAGTGCCCGAGAGGGCGGTGCTCATGAGCAGCGCTGCCAATGAGCACGGCGAAAAACAAAACCGCGAGTGCCCGAGAGGGCGGTGCTCATGAGCAGCGCTGCCAAAGAGCACGGCGAAAAACAAAACCGCGAGTGACCGAGAGGGCGGTGCTCATGAGCAGCGCTGCCAATGAGCAAGGGGAAAAACAAAACCGCGAGTGCCCGAGAGGGCGGTGCTCATGAGCAGCGCTGCCAATGAGCACGGGGAAAAACAAAACCGCGAGTGCCCGAGAGGGCGGTGCTCATGAGCAGCGCTGCAAATGAGCACGGGCAAAAACAACACCGCGAGTGCCCGAGAGGGCGGTGCTCATGAGCAGCGTTGCCAATGAGCACGGGGAAAAACAAAACCGCGAGTGCCCGAGAGGGCGGTGCTCATGAGCAGCGCTGCCAATGAGCACGGCGAAAAACAAAACCGCGAGTGCCCGAGAGGGCGGTGCTCATGAGCAGCGCTGCCAATGAGCGGGCGGTGCTGGCACGGGGAAAAACAAGACCGCGAGTGCCCGAGAGGGCGGTGCTCATGAGCAGCGCTGCCAATGAGCGGGCGGTGCTCGTACGGGGAAAAACAAAACCGCGAGTGCCCGAGAGGGCGGTGCTCATGAGCAGCGCTGCCAATCAGCACGGGGGAAAACAAAACCGCGAGTGCCCGAGAGGGCGGTGCTCATGAGCAGCGCTGCCAATGAGCACGGGGAAAAACAAAACCGCGAGTGCCCGAGAGGGTGGTGCTCATGAGCAGCGCTGCCAATGAGCACGGGGAAAAACAAAACCGCGAGTGCCCGAGAGGGCGGTGCTCATGAGCAGCGCTGCCAATGAGCACGGGGAAAAACAAAACCGCGAGTGCCCGAGAGGGCGGTGCTCATGAGCAGCGCTGCCAATGAGCACGGGGAAAAACAAAACCGCGAGTGCCCGAGAGGGCGGTGCTCATGAGCAGCGCTGCCAATGAGCACGGGGAAAAACAAAACCGCGAGTGCCCGAGAGGGCGGTGCTCATGAGCAGCGCTGCCAATGAGCACGGGGAAAAACAAAACCGCGAGTGCCCGAGAGGGCGGTGCTCATGAGCAGCGCTGCCAATGAGCACGGCGAGTGCCTGAGAGGGCGGTGCTCATGAGCAGCGCAGCCAATGAGCACGGGGAAAAACAAAACCGCGAGTGCCCGAGAGGGCGGTGTTCATGAGCAGCGCTGCCAATGAGAAAGGGGAAAAACAAAATCGCGAGTTCCCGAGAGGGCGGTGCTCATGAGCAGCGCTGCCAATGAGAACGGGGAAAAAGAAAACCGCGAGTGCCCGAGAGGGCGGTGCGCATGAGCAGCGCAACCAATGAGCACAATGAGCACGGGGAAAAAAAAAAAACCGCGAGTGCCCGAGAGGGCGGTGCTCATGAGCAGCGCTTCCAATGAGCCCGGGGGAAAACAAAACCGCGAGTGCCCGAGAGGGCGGTGCTCATGAGCAGCGCTGCCAATGAGCGCGGGGGAAAACAAAACCGCGAGTGCCCGAGAGGGCGGTGCTCATGAGCAGCGCTGCCAATGAGCACGGCGAGTGCCCGAGAGGGCGGTGCTCATGAGCAGCGCTGCCAATGAGCACGGCGAGTGCCCGAGAGGGCGGTGCCAATGAGCACGGGGAAAAAAAAAACCGCGAGTGCCCGACAGGGCGGTGCGCATGAGCAGCGCTGCCAATGAGCACAATGAGCACGGGGAAAAAAACAAAACCGCGAGTGCCCGAGAGGGCGGTGCTCATGAGCAGCGCTGCCAATGAGCGCGGGGGAAAACAAAACCACGAGTGCCCGAGAGGGCGGTGCTCATGAGCAGCGCTGCCAATGAGCACGGCGAGTGCCCGAGAGGGCGGTGCTCATGAGCAGCGCTGCCAATGAGCACGGCGAGTGCCCGAGAGGGCGGTGCTCATGAGCAGCGCTGCCAATGAGCACGGCGAGTGCCCGAGAGGGCGGTGCTCATGAGCAGCGCTGCCAATGAGAAAGGGGAAAAACAAAACCGCGAGTTCCCGAGAGGGCGGTGCTCATGAGCAGCGCTGCCAATGAGCACGGGGAAAAAGAAAACCGCGAGTGCCCGAGAGGGCGGTGCGCATGAGCAGCGCTGCCAATGAGCACAATGAGCACGGGGAAAAAAAAAAAACCGCGAGTGCCCGAGAGGGCGGTGCTCATGAGCAGCGCTTCCAATGAGCGCGGGGGAAAACAAAACCGCGAGTGCCCGCGAGGGCGGTGCTCATGAGCAGCGCTGCCAATGAGCGCGGGGGAAAACAAAACCGCGAGTGCCCGAGAGGGCGGTGCTCATGAGCAGCGCTGCCAATGAGCACGGCG
>JAMOIN010001009.1:0-19929 GCA_024666655.1 Dascyllus trimaculatus
GTAACCGACCATCAATATTATTTCACATCTCACATTACAGTTCACACACACTCCTTCAGATCAATAGGCCAGTACACATGAGTAGAATTTCCTAACCTATAACCCCAACCCTAACCCAAACCTAACCCTGTCCGTGCCATTGATCTGGGACATCTTTCACTTCCGTCATCAACACTACCTTCACTAAACAACACATTTTTTAACAATATTTTTTTATATAACCTCATGGGGAGACCAGGACTCGAACCCGGGACTCCCGTGTGAAGGACAACCGCTCTACCTACTGAGCTAAAACACTGAGGTACCCGACATTTGAACTCTTATATTCAACCATGCCTACAGAAAATAATTTTTAAAAAATTTTTTTATTATTGCATTAAAACTGGGGAACCCGACACCGCAATCTTCCTTCCCTCCTTCTGAACATGTTTTTTATGTGACTCCTCACCTTCACCATTGTTAATAATTTTGTTGCGAGACCAGGATTTGAACCCGGGCCTCCCGCATGGAAGACGCCCGCTCTACCTACTGAGCCATAGGACTGGAGGAGCGGATATTCCAATCCCTCTAGTTGGCCTGTTCACCCACTGGACCTACACAGCTAAAAAGGATTTCTCCACTCTCACCTGGGGAGAGTGGGGCTCGAACCTGGAGCTCCCGACTGGGAGGCTTTGGCCCTACCAACTGAGCCACATCACTGGTGAGATGAACATGAACATTTTACTTCTTTTACCCACCACTTAAAAGCAAACACCTGAAACAAGAACAGGAAGCATTCAAAGCTGAGCCAGCTTCTCTTTGTTTTATTTTCGGGCCCAACCAATGAAGCTACACAAACCCCATAACAGAAAACTACAGAGTACAACAACAATCATGACACATACTCAATTACCTCAATCAGATCACACTACACACTCTTTCTCCATACCTCCGAATTCAAATATACTCATCAATCAATTGCTTTTACTTACCTGACAGGATCCGCCCACCCAGGGGAGGGACTTACCACTCCCTCCTCTGGGTGCAACGACACCCCTCAAATCATCCAATCACCTTAACCATACAGTTTCCCTCCAAAACCTGAAATTCAAACCAATTCACCAGCCAACCTGATTCACTTACCTTGACCCTCTGCATCCTGATAGGACCTTGCCCACTCGGGGGAGGGACTTACCTCTCCCTCCCCCGACTGGGCAACACCCTTCAAATCAGCCAATCACATCACACCATACACTTTCCCTCCAAAAATTTGATATTCAAATGCACCAATCAACCATTCACACTGGACTTACCTCAAACAGGACAGCTTTGATAGGACCATCAATCACCCAGGGGAGGGACTTCACCCTCCCTCCCCTGAGCACTATTTAACCTGGCTTGAATCACTTCTTCGGATTCCCTCTGAGGAAGCAGTATCTCTGCGAAACGTCAGGGAACCAGGTCTGCTCTTTTGCACATAACCCACCTTGCTTTTAATTGTTTTTAATTGCTTTTAGCTGCTAACCTTTCATTACCACTCATTGGATTTGTTTTAACTAAATTTCAAATAAAGTTACTTCTTTTAAATCATTGGTGGAGGGCTCTGCCAGCCCGGGGAATGATAATGGCTAAAAATGGACAATTTTAATCCAACTAAAAACCCAAGCTTGAAAAGTTTCCACCAGGACTGTTACAACATCCGAGAAGGACACTCACCTGGGACTGCGGGACCTCCAGGACCAGACGACCACCTGACCTGGGATTGCAACACCATCCAGGACCGCTTTCCACCCACAAGCCTTGGACCTCCATTGCCAGACAGCCACCCGGACGGGTAAGAGCACCGCCACCACATGATGCATCCTTTTTTTTCACAGGGCAGGGCTGCGCACAGGAGCAGACCCAGGAGTGATTCACAGCCACCACACCACTCATCTAGACACAATCACACACCACAACCACTCATGTCCATTAACACACACGCACCTTTAATCAGACAGCAGACACGCTATAATCATACACTCACTCACCCACCAGACCCGGAAACCAGACATTTTAGCAAACAAATCTTCAAACTCATTCAAGCAGTACACCACAAACACACCATAGATACAGCAATAACCACCGACACATTTCCAGCAGGTATGAATAGACAGGTCAATAGATTAACAGCATTCATCAAACCATCCACACCCACAGAAGCTACACGTTTGAAGGTACAGGCTAACACCACACAATGGATGCAGACAAATATGCACATTTTACAGGAACATTACACATCTACCATTGCAATTCTCACCACAACCCCCCATAACGATTTGGCCCTCCAAATAGCCATTGGTTGGGCCCGAAAACGTTATGGGACCAGACTACAGGAAGACACCCTCCATACAGTTCAACACATTCTGAAACCGGACCAAAGCACAACCATTGAAGACACCAGACCCCCACCCCGCCTCAAGAACAGAAATAAAATGGACAATTTACTACCCAGCATTCCAGAACTTCCAGATGAGGACTCTTTCCCACCCTTACCCAGATCACTGGCCCCCCACACAGCTTCCCATCCCCCCAGATTCCGAACTTTGACACCACAGCAACCACCTGCAAAAGAGGACCACACAACCAGCCAGACACCTCAACCGACGTGCCCCTCCTCACCTGCAGTAAGGGCTAAACAGCCCCAACAATTGGCGCCTAACCCGGCCCCACGACCCACCAGAGCCACACAGACCACCCCCCCTCTCCCACAACCACAGAAGAACAAATCATTTGGACAAACCTTACGCTTACCCACCCAACCCATATACACAGCAAAGAAATACATCCCTGATCCCCCAACTAGGACTGAGACCCCCCAGCAACCACCCCAGGAACCCAGCCACTCCCAGACCCACCCCTCCAGACCAACCAGCACAAGTGGACAGACGACGGAGAAGAACAACACAATACAACCAAGGATGCACACCTGCCAATTTCAACCACCAGGACACACCGACACTCAGACCGCACCACCACCCAAGCCAACTCCAGAAGAACCATCAACCTCGACCCCCCTACCACAGAGAATAAAGAAGACCCTCCACCAACCCTTGAAATTCAACTACAGACACCAGAGTGATTCCCCCACCCCGGAAATATCACCCATTCTCCCCACCCAACTTACATTTCCTAAACCCACCACAGACAAGAAAACCCTGACAGTCGAAGCCCAACTCTGCCCCCCACCTAGAAGACCCCATGAAATATCCAACCTTCACACTGTTACCCTCAGTACTTGTTCAAATGTCTCTGTTTTTACCCATGATAACATTTCTTCTTTTCACTCATCCCACACAGCTTCCACCAATGTTTGGGCTGGCCAGGCTGAGCAGCAGATCCCCTCCATCCCTAAAATTTTCCAACAAAGAGAGGCGGAGATGATGAAAGGGATGCAAAAGGTAAAATCTACCATCAGCAAAACCCACTCTGAGCCCTCCTCTATACCACCACCTTGTGGGATCATGCTGCCTCAGCAGGCCAGCCCAGCATCCTGCACACCCCCTTTACAGGTTAAAGAGCCCATTCCAGCATCCAATTCCAACACCGGTATCCCACCACCTTCTCCTTCCGCTAATCCTACTTCATGTTTTTCCAACACTCCTACCACCCCCCCAGCTCCCTGCAACCTTTCTCCCCGTCTTTCTTTAAATCCTACAGCTGATCCAGATCGGAACCTCGTCCCTCCCTCTAACTCCACCTCTCTTTCTTCCCCAGTTACGAACCACAAGCCGGACCTCAACCTCAACTGTCCCTCCTCCTCCCAACCTACTCTCCCTTCCTCCTCTGATTCTGACCCTAACCCTGACCCCACTCCCAATCCTAACCCCCAGTTCTCCCTCTCTAACTCTACCCTCCTTTCCCCCTCACCTCTGGACCTCAACCTTGACCCCAATTCTAACCTTAACCCCCTATCTCCCTCTATTCCTATCCTTCCCCCCCCCTCAGGCCCTAACCTTAACCTCCCCCCTTGCCCTCCCCCTACCTTGCCCCCGCCTCTAGCTCCTAACCTTAACCCCCCATCTCCCTCTATTCCTATCCTCCCTCCCCCCTCAGGCCCTAACCTTAACCTCCCCCCTTGCCCTCCCCCTACCTTGCCCCCTCCTCTAGCTCCTAACCTTAACCCCCCATCTCCCTCTATTCCTATCCTCCCTCCCCCCTCAGGCCCTAACCTTAACCTCGACCCCAATCCTAACCTTAACCTCCACCCTTCCCCCCTCCCCACCTCCTCCCCTCCCTCAGCTCCTAATCCTAACCTTGACCTCCATCCTGACCCTAACCTTCTACCTCCCCTTAATCCCTCTTTCCCTCCTTCCACTTCTCCTACCCTTCCCCCTCCCCCTGATCCTAACCTTAACCTCGACCCCCACCCTTATCCTAATCCTCCCTCTCTCACTAACCCAACTGCTCCTTCCCTTCCAGATCCCGACCTCAATCCGGACCCTGATTCCAACTCTAACCCTCCCCCCTCCTCTAATCTCATCCCCCCACAGCCTCTCAGCTCTCTTTCTTCAACCCCGGGCAAATTCCGACCTCACTACCATATTGCACGACCCAACAGGAAGATTCAGGACTGGACATTTAAAGCAGTCAAACCCATTCTCATCCTCGGTGACTCCAATATTAACAGAATTCCACCCCACAGTTTTCCACAGGTCCAGCTGGACAGCTACCCCGGAGCCAACAGCTACCACTTCCTTAAAGTGTGCGAGAAGACTCCCCCCAACCCAACTGTCAAGATTGTCATTTTTTCCATAGGCATCAACAATAAAGATCAGGACCCGAAACAGACCTCATGCAAACAACTCAAATCTCTTTTCAGAACAGCTGCATTTGCCTTCCCCAATGCGGACATTTATTTTCCCATTATGAATTTTTCACCAAATCTCACCCCGACACAGAAGAACAATCTCAAGGTAATCAATAACACCATGGCAACACACCTCCCTTTCCTCACAGAAATACCGCACGACACATTCTTCACAGAGAAAGATAATATCCACTGGACTCCCTCTACAGCCAAACAAATTTTTGAAAACTGGTGCGCTCAATTAAATTTATAAGCACCACCAAAACCAACCCAGTATTGAACACACACATTCACACCTCATCGCACCACAACCCGGACCTGGGGCGGAATTCATCTTCTACCATCTGCAACCTATCCACACTTTTCACTCCCTCACTAGAACAACAACAATTGCTAAGCAAAGGTTTATCCTTCATTCCCCGCCCCTCTAAATATGACTGGGAGGAACTTCAAAGGGACCTCTACAAGTACCATAGACGCATAAAAATCAAAGACTACTTTCACCCTGACACAGACTTTCAGCATATTCCATTCACACATCCGTCTAATTGGGAACCGGACTGGACAAAACTTCACCTTAAAACAAAACAACTTATCACACTGGACAGAAGGGCCCTGCACAATTATCGGCCTCCGGCTGATGTCCCTGACAATCTGTCGGAGGCCGAACGCAGGGCCCTGACAGAAATAACTCACAACCTCAATATCATCATCAAACCAGCAGATAAAGGATCAAAAATAGTAATCATGGACAGACATCAATATTTACTGGAGGCAAACAGACAACTAAACAACACCAACTATTACAGACCACTAGAGGACACCATTCAGCCACAGACACAAATCAAACTCAGGACCATTATACATTCATTATACAACAAAAAATACATCACAGCGAAACAAAAGGACTTTCTATATGGACCCAACGACCCACGACCCCGCTTTTTCTATCTCCTCCCCAAAATTCATAAAGAACCCCAGACCTGGACTATTCCCTTTGAAGTTCCTCCCGGCCGACCCATAGTTTCCGACTGCAACAGTGCCACATACAATACATCCCAGTACATCGAACACTTTCTAGGCCCCCTCTCCACCAGACACCCCAGCTACATCAAAGACACCTATCATTTTCTGGACATAATCAGGCCCATGGCTGTCCCCAACAAATCATTCCTGTTTACAATAGATATTGACAGCCTATACACCAACATCAACACCGGTTTAGGATTACAGACAATTTCTTCCATTTTCAATAGATTCCCGGATAAAGCCAGACCAGACCATGAACTCATCCAACTTTTAGAACTGTGTTTAACAAATAATGACTTTCTTTTTAACAATAAATACTTTCTTCAGATCCACGGGACAGCCATGGGCCAGAGATTTGCACCTTCCTACGCCAACCTCTACATGAGTGAGTGGGAGCGAGAAGCTTTAGCAAAATGCACACTACAACCCACACTGTATCTCCGTTTTCTGGATGACATCTTTGGTATATGGCCCCATGACATCTCTCATTTTCCGGATTTTATTAACACATTGAACAGCCACCATTCAACAATCCGTGTTAAATATACTATAGATCCACAACAGGTTAACTTCCTAGATACAACAGTTTTTTTTCAACCACTTAATGACACACACAAACAGATGTACACCAAAGTTTTCTTTAAAGCCACTGACACACACGCACTGCTGCACAAATCTAGTTATCACCCCAAACATACATTCAAAGGAATAATAAAATCTCAACTCATCCGGTTCCATCGCATCTGCTCTACCAAACAAGATTTCGACCAAGCAACATACATCCTATTCAATAGTTTGAGGACCAGGGGCTACTCTAAACGTTTTCTCAGAACCATTAAAAACAGCACCCTGGCCTCTCTCGCTCCCACTCACTCATCCCACCCGCCCCAGGTCCACAACACCGGGCCACCCTCGTCCCCAACACACCATGGGGATGAGGCTGGCCCAACACACACACACACAACACCACACCATACACCCCATCTACAACCCACCGTCATTGACCCTCCCTCTCTCATACCCATGGTTTCCACTTTCTCACACACAATAACAGGTTTACACCGACAGCTCAAACACAATTTTTCTACCATTCAACAACAACACCCAGCCCTACAGAATCACAGGATCATTTCTGCATTCAGAAAAAACCCCAGCCTACAGAACATCCTCACAAAATCCCTGTTTACAGATCATAGACCCCAACCACCCACACAACTTGCTACATATTACAAAAATAGAAAATTCATCAATAATCCACATGCCGGCACAGCTTTTCCCACTCTCGGTTCATTTTCCCTTAATACCACAAACACAGTTTACATCATTACATGCACCCTCTGCAATAAACATTACGTTGGAGAAACACAGGCCACAATTCACACCAGACTCAAACAACATCTGTACAACATTGGGGAAGGCAAAAAGCAAACTCCTCTGGTTATCCACTTTCAAGATCATCCCCTCAGACATCTCATCATCTCCGGGGTAGAAGCGAACGACCGCTGGACCTGTGGACAGAGAAAGAGAGCTGAGAAGATCTGGATCAGCAAGCTCAACACCATCACACCAACCGGACTCAATGACAAGTAACCGACCATCAATATTATTTCACATCTCACATTACAGTTCACACACACTCCTTCAGATCAATAGGCCAGTACACATGAGTAGAATTTCCTAACCTATAACCCCAACCCTAACCCAAACCTAACCCTGTCCGTGCCATTGATCTGGGACATCTTTCACTTCCGTCATCAACACTACCTTCACTAAACAACACATTTTTTAACAATATTTTTTTATATAACCTCATGGGGAGACCAGGACTCGAACCCGGGACTCCCGTGTGAAGGACAACCGCTCTACCTACTGAGCTAAAACACTGAGGTACCCGACATTTGAACTCTTATATTCAACCATGCCTACAGAAAATAATTTTTAAAAAATTTTTTTATTATTGCATTAAAACTGGGGAACCCGACACCGCAATCTTCCTTCCCTCCTTCTGAACATGTTTTTTATGTGACTCCTCACCTTCACCATTGTTAATAATTTTGTTGCGAGACCAGGATTTGAACCCGGGCCTCCCGCATGGAAGACGCCCGCTCTACCTACTGAGCCATAGGACTGGAGGAGCGGATATTCCAATCCCTCTAGTTGGCCTGTTCACCCACTGGACCTACACAGCTAAAAAGGATTTCTCCACTCTCACCTGGGGAGAGTGGGGCTCGAACCTGGAGCTCCCGACTGGGAGGCTTTGGCCCTACCAACTGAGCCACATCACTGGTGAGATGAACATGAACATTTTACTTCTTTTACCCACCACTTAAAAGCAAACACCTGAAACAAGAACAGGAAGCATTCAAAGCTGAGCCAGCTTCTCTTTGTTTTATTTTCGGGCCCAACCAATGAAGCTACACAAACCCCATAACAGAAAACTACAGAGTACAACAACAATCATGACACATACTCAATTACCTCAATCAGATCACACTACACACTCTTTCTCCATACCTCCGAATTCAAATATACTCATCAATCAATTGCTTTTACTTACCTGACAGGATCCGCCCACCCAGGGGAGGGACTTACCACTCCCTCCTCTGGGTGCAACGACACCCCTCAAATCATCCAATCACCTTAACCATACAGTTTCCCTCCAAAACCTGAAATTCAAACCAATTCACCAGCCAACCTGATTCACTTACCTTGACCCTCTGCATCCTGATAGGACCTTGCCCACTCGGGGGAGGGACTTACCTCTCCCTCCCCCGACTGGGCAACACCCTTCAAATCAGCCAATCACATCACACCATACACTTTCCCTCCAAAAATTTGATATTCAAATGCACCAATCAACCATTCACACTGGACTTACCTCAAACAGGACAGCTTTGATAGGACCATCAATCACCCAGGGGAGGGACTTCACCCTCCCTCCCCTGAGCACTATTTAACCTGGCTTGAATCACTTCTTCGGATTCCCTCTGAGGAAGCAGTATCTCTGCGAAACGTCAGGGAACCAGGTCTGCTCTTTTGCACATAACCCACCTTGCTTTTAATTGTTTTTAATTGCTTTTAGCTGCTAACCTTTCATTACCACTCATTGGATTTGTTTTAACTAAATTTCAAATAAAGTTACTTCTTTTAAATCATTGGTGGAGGGCTCTGCCAGCCCGGGGAATGATAATGGCTAAAAATGGACAATTTTAATCCAACTAAAAACCCAAGCTTGAAAAGTTTCCACCAGGACTGTTACAACATCCGAGAAGGACACTCACCTGGGACTGCGGGACCTCCAGGACCAGACGACCACCTGACCTGGGATTGCAACACCATCCAGGACCGCTTTCCACCCACAAGCCTTGGACCTCCATTGCCAGACAGCCACCCGGACAGGTAAGAGCACCGCCACCACATGATGCATCCTTTTTTTTCACAGGGCAGGGCTGCGCACAGGAGCAGACCCAGGAGTGATTCACAGCCACCACACCACTCATCTAGACACAATCACACACCACAACCACTCATGTCCATTAACACACACGCACCTTTAATCAGACAGCAGACACGCTATAATCATACACTCACTCACCCACCAGACCCGGAAACCAGACATATTAGCAAACAAATCTTCAAACTCATTCAAGCAGTACACCACAAACACACCATAGATACAGCAATAACCACCGACACATTTCCAGCAGGTATGAATAGACAGGTCAATAGATTAACAGCATTCATCAAACCATCCACACCCACAGAAGCTACACGTTTGAAGGTACAGGCTAACACCACACAATGGATGCAGACAAATATGCACATTTTACAGGAACATTACACATCTACCATTGCAATTCTCACCACAACCCCCCATAACGATTTGGCCCTCCAAATAGCCATTGGTTGGGCCCGAAAACGTTATGGGACCAGACTACAGGAAGACACCCTCCATACAGTTCAACACATTCTGAAACCGGACCAAAGCACAACCATTGAAGACACCAGACCCCCACCCCGCTTCAAGAACAGAAATAAAATGGACAATTTACTACCCAGCATTCCAGAACTTCCAGATGAGGACTCTTTCCCACCCTTACCCAGATCACTGGCCCCCCACACAGCTTCCCATCCCCCCAGATTCCGAACTTTGACACCACAGCAACCACCTGCAAAAGAGGACCACACAACCAGCCAGACACCTCAACCGACGTGCCCCTCCTCACCTGCAGTAAGGGCTAAACAGCCCCAACAATTGGCGCCTAACCCGGCCCCACGACCCACCAGAGCCACACAGACCACCCCCCCTCTCCCACAACCACAGAAGAACAAATCATTTGGACAAACCTTACGCTTACCCACCCAACCCATATACACAGCAAAGAAATACATCCCTGATCCCCCAACTAGGACTGAGACCCCCCAGCAACCACCCCAGGAACCCAGCCACTCCCAGACCCACCCCTCCAGACCAACCAGCACAAGTGGACAGACGACGGAGAAGAACAACACAATACAACCAAGGATGCACACCTGCCAATTTCAACCACCAGGACACACCGACACTCAGACCGCACCACCACCCAAGCCAACTCCAGAAGAACCATCAACCTCGACCCCCCTACCACAGAGAATAAAGAAGACCCTCCACCAACCCTTGAAATTCAACTACAGACACCAGAGTGATTCCCCCACCCCGGAAATATCACCCATTCTCCCCACCCAACTTACATTTCCTAAACCCACCACAGACAAGAAAACCCTGACAGTCGAAGCCCAACTCTGCCCCCCACCTAGAAGACCCCATGAAATATCCAACCTTCACACTGTTACCCTCAGTACTTGTTCAAATGTCTCTGTTTTTACCCATGATAACATTTCTTCTTTTCACTCATCCCACACAGCTTCCACCAATGTTTGGGCTGGCCAGGCTGAGCAGCAGATCCCCTCCATCCCTAAAATTTTCCAACAAAGAGAGGCGGAGATGATGAAAGGGATGCAAAAGGTAAAATCTACCATCAGCAAAACCCACTCTGAGCCCTCCTCTATACCACCACCTTGTGGGATCATGCTGCCTCAGCAGGCCAGCCCAGCATCCTGCACACCCCCTTTACAGGTTAAAGAGCCCATTCCAGCATCC
Organism: Dascyllus trimaculatus; assembly: GCA_024666655.1. Classification (NCBI taxonomy): domain Eukaryota; kingdom Metazoa; phylum Chordata; class Actinopteri; family Pomacentridae; genus Dascyllus; species Dascyllus trimaculatus. Next base: position 10,998 of record JAMOIN010001009.1, read on the forward strand.
AATTCCAACACCGGTATCCCACCACCTTCTCCTTCCGCTAATCCTACTTCATGTTTTTCCAACACTCCTACCACCCCCCCAGCTCCCTGCAACCTTTCTCCCCGTCTTTCTTTAAATCCTACAGCTGATCCAGATCGGAACCTCGTCCCTCCCTCTAACTCCACCTCTCTTTCTTCCCCAGTTACGAACCACAAGCCGGACCTCAACCTCAACTGTCCCTCCTCCTCCCAACCTACTCTCCCTTCCTCCTCTGATTCTGACCCTAACCCTGACCCCACTCCCAATCCTAACCCCCAGTTCTCCCTCTCTAACTCTACCCTCCTTTCCCCCTCACCTCTGGACCTCAACCTTGACCCCAATTCTAACCTTAACCCCCTATCTCCCTCTATTCCTATCCTTCCCCCCCCCTCAGGCCCTAACCTTAACCTCCCCCCTTGCCCTCCCCCTACCTTGCCCCCGCCTCTAGCTCCTAACCTTAACCCCCCATCTCCCTCTATTCCTATCCTCCCTCCCCCCTCAGGCCCTAACCTTAACCTCCCCCCTTGCCCTCCCCCTACCTTGCCCCCTCCTCTAGCTCCTAACCTTAACCCCCCATCTCCCTCTATTCCTATCCTCCCTCCCCCCTCAGGCCCTAACCTTAACCTCGACCCCAATCCTAACCTTAACCTCCACCCTTCCCCCCTCCCCACCTCCTCCCCTCCCTCAGCTCCTAATCCTAACCTTGACCTCCATCCTGACCCTAACCTTCTACCTCCCCTTAATCCCTCTTTCCCTCCTTCCACTTCTCCTACCCTTCCCCCTCCCCCTGATCCTAACCTTAACCTCGACCCCCACCCTTATCCTAATCCTCCCTCTCTCACTAACCCAACTGCTCCTTCCCTTCCAGATCCCGACCTCAATCCGGACCCTGATTCCAACTCTAACCCTCCCCCCTCCTCTAATCTCATCCCCCCACAGCCTCTCAGCTCTCTTTCTTCAACCCCGGGCAAATTCCGACCTCACTACCATATTGCACGACCCAACAGGAAGATTCAGGACTGGACATTTAAAGCAGTCAAACCCATTCTCATCCTCGGTGACTCCAATATTAACAGAATTCCACCCCACAGTTTTCCACAGGTCCAGCTGGACAGCTACCCCGGAGCCAACAGCTACCACTTCCTTAAAGTGTGCGAGAAGACTCCCCCCAACCCAACTGTCAAGATTGTCATTTTTTCCATAGGCATCAACAATAAAGATCAGGACCCGAAACAGACCTCATGCAAACAACTCAAATCTCTTTTCAGAACAGCTGCATTTGCCTTCCCCAATGCGGACATTTATTTTCCCATTATGAATTTTTCACCAAATCTCACCCCGACACAGAAGAACAATCTCAAGGTAATCAATAACACCATGGCAACACACCTCCCTTTCCTCACAGAAATACCGCACGACACATTCTTCACAGAGAAAGATAATATCCACTGGACTCCCTCTACAGCCAAACAAATTTTTGAAAACTGGTGCGCTCAATTAAATTTATAAGCACCACCAAAACCAACCCAGTATTGAACACACACATTCACACCTCATCGCACCACAACCCGGACCTGGGGCGGAATTCATCTTCTACCATCTGCAACCTATCCACACTTTTCACTCCCTCACTAGAACAACAACAATTGCTAAGCAAAGGTTTATCCTTCATTCCCCGCCCCTCTAAATATGACTGGGAGGAACTTCAAAGGGACCTCTACAAGTACCATAGACGCATAAAAATCAAAGACTACTTTCACCCTGACACAGACTTTCAGCATATTCCATTCACACATCCGTCTAATTGGGAACCGGACTGGACAAAACTTCACCTTAAAACAAAACAACTTATCACACTGGACAGAAGGGCCCTGCACAATTATCGGCCTCCGGCTGATGTCCCTGACAATCTGTCGGAGGCCGAACGCAGGGCCCTGACAGAAATAACTCACAACCTCAATATCATCATCAAACCAGCAGATAAAGGATCAAAAATAGTAATCATGGACAGACATCAATATTTACTGGAGGCAAACAGACAACTAAACAACACCAACTATTACAGACCACTAGAGGACACCATTCAGCCACAGACACAAATCAAACTCAGGACCATTATACATTCATTATACAACAAAAAATACATCACAGCGAAACAAAAGGACTTTCTATATGGACCCAACGACCCACGACCCCGCTTTTTCTATCTCCTCCCCAAAATTCATAAAGAACCCCAGACCTGGACTATTCCCTTTGAAGTTCCTCCCGGCCGACCCATAGTTTCCGACTGCAACAGTGCCACATACAATACATCCCAGTACATCGAACACTTTCTAGGCCCCCTCTCCACCAGACACCCCAGCTACATCAAAGACACCTATCATTTTCTGGACATAATCAGGCCCATGGCTGTCCCCAACAAATCATTCCTGTTTACAATAGATATTGACAGCCTATACACCAACATCAACACCGGTTTAGGATTACAGACAATTTCTTCCATTTTCAATAGATTCCCGGATAAAGCCAGACCAGACCATGAACTCATCCAACTTTTAGAACTGTGTTTAACAAATAATGACTTTCTTTTTAACAATAAATACTTTCTTCAGATCCACGGGACAGCCATGGGCCAGAGATTTGCACCTTCCTACGCCAACCTCTACATGAGTGAGTGGGAGCGAGAAGCTTTAGCAAAATGCACACTACAACCCACACTGTATCTCCGTTTTCTGGATGACATCTTTGGTATATGGCCCCATGACATCTCTCATTTTCCGGATTTTATTAACACATTGAACAGCCACCATTCAACAATCCGTGTTAAATATACTATAGATCCACAACAGGTTAACTTCCTAGATACAACAGTTTTTTTTCAACCACTTAATGACACACACAAACAGATGTACACCAAAGTTTTCTTTAAAGCCACTGACACACACGCACTGCTGCACAAATCTAGTTATCACCCCAAACATACATTCAAAGGAATAATAAAATCTCAACTCATCCGGTTCCATCGCATCTGCTCTACCAAACAAGATTTCGACCAAGCAACATACATCCTATTCAATAGTTTGAGGACCAGGGGCTACTCTAAACGTTTTCTCAGAACCATTAAAAACAGCACCCTGGCCTCTCTCGCTCCCACTCACTCATCCCACCCGCCCCAGGTCCACAACACCGGGCCACCCTCGTCCCCAACACACCATGGGGATGAGGCTGGCCCAACACACACACACACAACACCACACCATACACCCCATCTACAACCCACCGTCATTGACCCTCCCTCTCTCATACCCATGGTTTCCACTTTCTCACACACAATAACAGGTTTACACCGACAGCTCAAACACAATTTTTCTACCATTCAACAACAACACCCAGCCCTACAGAATCACAGGATCATTTCTGCATTCAGAAAAAACCCCAGCCTACAGAACATCCTCACAAAATCCCTGTTTACAGATCATAGACCCCAACCACCCACACAACTTGCTACATATTACAAAAATAGAAAATTCATCAATAATCCACATGCCGGCACAGCTTTTCCCACTCTCGGTTCATTTTCCCTTAATACCACAAACACAGTTTACATCATTACATGCACCCTCTGCAATAAACATTACGTTGGAGAAACACAGGCCACAATTCACACCAGACTCAAACAACATCTGTACAACATTGGGGAAGGCAAAAAGCAAACTCCTCTGGTTATCCACTTTCAAGATCATCCCCTCAGACATCTCATCATCTCCGGGGTAGAAGCGAACGACCGCTGGACCTGTGGACAGAGAAAGAGAGCTGAGAAGATCTGGATCAGCAAGCTCAACACCATCACACCAACCGGACTCAATGACAAGTAACCGACCATCAATATTATTTCACATCTCACATTACAGTTCACACACACTCCTTCAGATCAATAGGCCAGTACACATGAGTAGAATTTCCTAACCTATAACCCCAACCCTAACCCAAACCTAACCCTAACCCTAACCCTAACCCTACGCCTAACCCTAACCCACTACTCTCAATTACTAATCCTAACCTAACCCTCATCCTAATCCTAACCCTAACCACTCCTCCTAAAGCTAACTTAACCCGAACGCCTAACCCTAACCTTAATTTCAGATCCTATGCCTAACCCTAACCATTAATGCTAATCTTAAGTATTAGACCTAACCCTTAAACCAATTACTAACCCTAACCTCAACCATCAACCTGATCCTAACCCTAACCACCTTCTCCTCTCCTCTCTCACCCACTCTCCTCCCTACCATTCCCCCACGAAGGTGGGGGAGCTGGGGGAGGCAGAGCGCACAGCCCGGTCCGGCACAAGGGGGAATGTGAGTCCGGACAGACTCCGCTCCCCCAAGCTCTGCCTCTTTCCTCCTCATTATTATATACACACACAACACCTCATCCTCTCTCCTCCCTACCATTCCCCCACGAAAGTGGGGGAGCTGGGGGAGGCAGAGCGCAAAGCCCGGTCCGGCACAAGGGGGAATGTGAGTCCGGACAGACTCCGCTCCCCCAAGCTCTGCCTCTTTCCTCCTCATCATCATACACACATCATCTCCTCCTCCTCTCTCCTCCCTACAGTTCCTCCACGAGAGATGATTGACGTTGGAGGCTAAGCCCTCAACAATTCATTGTGGATCATCACAATTTGCCTGTAGATTGAATCAGTTCAAAACACAACAACCAAAACACAGATTGTGAGACAATTGACATAAGGATAAGATGACACAGAGAGCTATGATGACGTGCGCCGGCCCATGCCTTGCCTTTGGCTCCCCATTTCAACTGCCGAGTCGACGGACGAGGTGGGGGGAGCCATCGAGATAGTCCAACCCAACCTAACCCTAACCCTCCTAACCTGACCCTCATCTTAATCCTAACCCTAACCACTCCTCCTAAAGCTAACTTAACCTGAACGCCTAACCCTAACCAATAAGCCTGGATCTAATCCTGATCCTGACACTAATCCTAACCCTAACCAGTTGCTCTGAACCTAATTCTAAAACCTAACCTTAACACAGGATTTTCTCCACGGCTCTCCTCCACCACTCCTCCACAGCAGTGGTCGAGTGGGAGGAGGCAGAGCGCCAACGCCTCGTCAGGCACACGGGGTGGCTGAGGTCCCCACCGACCCACCACCCCAAGCTCTGTCTCCATCCTCCTCACCACCAACAACAACAAAGGATTTTCTCCATCGCTCTCCTCCCGCCACTCCTCCACGGCGGTGGTTGGGTGGGGGGAGGCAGAGCGCAAAGCCCCGTCCGGCACACGGGGTGGTAGAGGTCCCCACAGACCCTCCACCCCAAGCTCTGTCTCCATCCTTTCCTCCACTGTCATCAACAACGAATCCAAGCTCTCCACCGGTCAACAACGTCTGATCCATCACTCTCCCTCGCTCTCCTCCCGCCACTCCTCCACGATGGTGGTTGGGTGGGGGGAGGCAGAGCGCAAAGCCCCGTCCGGCACACGGGGTGGCAGAGGTCCCCACAGACCCTCCACCCCAAGCTCTGTCTCCATCCTTTCCTCCACCATCATCAACAACGAATCCAAGCTCTCCACCAGTCAACAACGTCTGATCCATCACTCTCCCTCGCTCTCCTCCCGCCACTCCTCCACGGTGGTGGTTGGGTGGGGGGAGGCAGAGCGCAAAGCCCCGTCCGGCACACGGGGTGGCAGAGGTCCCCACAGACCCTCCACCCCAAGCTCTGTCTCCATCCTTTCCTCCACCATCATCAACAACAAGGGATTTCCTCCACGGCTCTCCTCCACCACTCCTCCACGACGCTGGTCGAGTGGGAGGGGACAGAGCGCCAACGCCTCGTCAGGCACACGGGGTGGCTGAGGTCCCCACCGACCCACCACCCCAAGCTCTGTCTCCATCCTCCTCACCATCAACAACGTTAGCACAGCTTCCTCCTAAAGAAACACCAAAAATGGGTCCAATTAACCCCAGATGTTTAAAAAAAACCTACCTTAAACCACTTCCTGGAAAGGTTAAAGATTTCAAAAATGTTTTTTAAAAAACTCTCCACCACAGAATAATAACCCAATAAGGAGGGAATGGTAAGATATACTTGACCGGGCCGGAGCCTCCATAGCGACGTGCGACGGTCAGTGCATTGCCTTTGGCTCCCCATGCTCAACTACCCAGTCGGTGGACGAGGTAGGGGGGGCCATCGAGATAGTATTCACAAACCTAACCCTAACCCCTAACCCCTTACCCCTACCCCTAACCCTAACCCTAACCCTAACCCTAACCCTAACCTGCTCTGATCCCTCCTCCAAACACCATCCTGGGGGGGTCATGCTGCTCCAGCGGGCCGGCCCTCTGACTGACGCACCTCCTTTACCGGACCAGACCCCCGCCCCACACACTAAACCCCCCCTTCCTCCGTACCCAACTCTCGCCACCCAAACTGACTGGACTGCCCCACCCATCCCCCCTGACCCTAACCTTAACCTCCCTCCTCCTGGCCCTAACCTCAACCTTGACCCTGACCCTGACCTTAACCTCCCTCCTCCTGGCCCTAACCTTAACCTCCCCCCTCCCTGCCCTAAACTTAACCCGCTCCCTCACCCTAACCAGGGGAGGAGACCCCACCCGACTAAGACTGGGTCTGACCCGAACCAGGGCAGATACCACGACTTTACGACTTCGACTATCCCCCCCTACACTACCTCTGACTCTGACCTCTCCGGCATTTCACAACACTTTCACTCCTCAGCTCACCAACTTCAACCTACTTCAACACACCATGCCCGCCATAGAAGACGCTGAACACAGCACCGGACCTCCTCAACAGCACCATGGACCCTCAACGCACCTGCACCAGACAACAAGTACGACAAACCGAGTCAGTAGGCCTGCACGCAATAAATTACAACCCCAAACCCACAAACCCCAACCCAAACCCAAACCTAACCCTAACCCTAACCCTAACCCCCTAACCCTAGCCCCCCAAACTGACTGGACTGCCCCACCCATCCCCCCTGACCCTAACCTTAACCCCCCTCCCCCCGGCCCTAACCTTAACCTCGACCTTAACCTTAACCTCCCCCCTCCCGGCCCTAACCTTAACCGTGTCCCTAACCCGAACCAGGGTAGGAGACCCCACCTGACTAGGACTGTTCCTGACCCGAACCTGGGCAGAAACTTCGACTTGACGACGACGACTATCCTCCCTTACACTACCCCTGACTCTGACTTACCCTTCATTACACAACACTTTCACTCCTCAGGTCATCACCTCCAACCCACTCCAACACACCATGCTCAACACAGAAGACGCTGAACAAGACACCAACCTCCTCAACAGCACCACGGACCCTCAACTCACCTGCACCAGTCACCAAACTTCAAACCAAGTCAGTAGGCCTGCACAAATTAAATTACAAAAACAAATCACAAACCCCAACCCGAACCCAAACCTAACCCTGTCCGTGCCACTGACTTGGCGAGAAGCTCCACTGCAAACTCCAGAAGAATATTCATCCTGCTGTTGAGCGAAGGCCTCCATCACCTACAACCTGAAAAAAAGAGCACACACCGGACTCCCCAACAAAACAACACCTCCACCACGTTTCTGCGGCTGGCGGCGACGGCGGGGTTCGAACCCGGGCCCCCCGGTTGACAGACGCCTGCCCTTTCCATCGAGCCAAAGACCTGGACATTTCTCACTCAACAACCTTTTCCACTTCACACACACTTTAATTCTGCACTAAAAAATAAAAAAATGAAAAAAACAATTTTTGGAAACTTTATTCATTATAAACAGAAAGACTAAACCATAAGAAAACGGAGCTGTCTGATGACTGTCGGTGCCCGGACTCGAGCCGGGGCCTCCCGGGTGAAGGACGACTGCTCTCCCTGTGGAGCTAAACATCTGCCTCAGCAAAGGACCTCCCAATTCTCCCATTCCTCAAGCAAACTTCCATAAACAACAAAGGACAACGCTTCACTACAAGACTTGGCCCAGCCAATGGCTTCACATCAACACCCACATGACATCACCCTCACACCCCCTGTCACCTCCAATCAGAGCACACCGATCACTTTCCCTCCAAAATTTGAAACCCAAATGGACAACTCAGCCTATCACAACACACTCACTCCCGACACTCTCACCGGACTGGATGATTGGCAGTCAGGGGAGGGACTTCACCCTCCCTCCCCTGGCTGCTATTTAACAGGCTGTGGATCACTCCCTCATTACCCTCTGATGAAGCAGGACTACTGCGAAACGTCAGGGACCTCTACTCCTCTGCACCAGGAAACCTTGCTTTTTTAATTGGTTTTAGCAGTCCGCTTGACTTTCAACAAGCATTGGATTGATTTTAAAGATAAGTATTAAATAAAAGTTAAATTTTAATTATTGGTGGAGGGCTCTGCCAGCCTGGCTTGTTTTTAAACTGTTTTTTCCCATGGACATTGCTATCTCAGCAAACCTCTCCTTGAGCACTTTTAATTAAAGGCACAAGCTGGAAAACATCCCGCAACGGACCACCAGACGGAAAACCACCTCCACCCAAGGACAACACAAGCCTACTACGGCAATCTGCAGAACCTTTGGGCCTCCACCTTGAGAAGCAGCCAGGTAAGAGCACCACCACCTCACAAAATGCATTTCGCACAAGTTAGTACTGGGCACAGGAGTGGAGCAGGGAGTGGTCCACAGGCCACACACACACACACACTCAGACAACAGCAACACTCACCTGCACTTAGACATCAGCACACGGCCACACACAGACAGCAACCACTAGACCCACTTACCAGAAACATCTGTAAAGAGTACTTCAAATTAATTCAAGCAATACATCACAAATTTATAATAAACAATTCACTCATCACACATACATTTCCACCAGGCATGTTAAGACA
>JAMOIN010001650.1:0-19905 GCA_024666655.1 Dascyllus trimaculatus
AGCCCAGCACACCGGGCTCCAAAGCCCAGCTCAACGGGCTCCAAAGCACAGCACACTGGGCCCCCCAGCACCACAGCCCGCCTGCCTCTACATCAGAGCCATTTCACACCGCTCCCCAGCAGAGCCTGACAACACGGCTACCCAGCACCACAGCCTAGCACACCGGGCTTCCCTGCCCACCTCACCGGGGCCCCCAGCACAGCACACGGGGGGCCCCAGCATCACAGCCCGCCTGGCTCTCAATCAGAGCCTGTTCACACATCTCCGCAGCAGAGCCTGTCTACACGGCTCCCCAGCACCACAGCCCAGCAAACCGGGCTCCCCAGCACTGCACACGGGGCCCCCCAGCACCACAGCCCGCCTGGCTCTCGAGCAGAGAATGTTCAAACCACTCCCCAGCAGAGCCTTTCCACACGGCTCCCCAGCACCACAGCCCAGCACACCGGGCTCCCCAGCCCAGCTCACCGGGCTCCCCAACACAGCACACGGCGGCCCCCTACACCACAGCCCACCTGGCTCTCCATTAGTGCCTGTTCACACCGCTCCCCATCAGAGCCTGTCTACAAGGCTCCCCAGCACCACAGTCCAGCTCACTGGGCTCCCCAGCACAGCACACGGGGGCCCCCAACACCACAGCCCGCCTGGCTATCCATCAGAGCCTGTTCAAACGACTCCCCAGCAGAGCCGGTCCACACGGCTCCCCAGCACCACAGCCCAGCACACCGGGCTCCCCAGCCCAGCACACCGGGCTCCCCAGCCCAGCTCACAGGGCCGCCCAGCACAGGACACGGGGGCCCCCGGCACCACAGCCCGCCTTGCTCTCCATAAGAGCCTGTTCACACCGCTCCGGAGCACAGCCTGTCGACACGGCTCGCCAGCACCACAGCACAGAACACCGGGCTCCCCAGCCCAGCTCACCGGGCTCCCCAGCACAGCACACGGGGCCCCCCAGCACCACAGCCCGCCTGGCTCTCCAGCAGAGACTGTTCAAACCACTCCCCAGCAGAGCCTGTCCACACGGCTCCCCAGCAGAGCCTGTCCACACGGCTCCCCAGCACCACAGCCCAGCACACCGGGCTCCCCAGCACAGCACACGGGGCCCCCCAGCACCACAGCCCGCCTTGCTCTCCATCAGGGCCTGTTCAACCCTCTTCCCAGCAGAGCCTGTTCACACCGCTCCCCAGCAGAGCCTGTCCACACGGCTCCCCAGCACCAGAGCCAAGCACACCGGGCTCCCCAGAAAAGCACACCGGGACCCCGAGCACCACAGCCCGCCTGGCTCTCCATCAGACACTGTTCACACCGCTCCCCAGCAGAGACTGTTCACACCGCTCCCCAGCACAGCCTGTCTACACGGCTCCCCAGCACCAGAGCCCAGCACACCAGGATCCCCAGCCCAGCTCACCGGGCTCCCCAGAACAGCACACCGGGCCCCCCAGCACCACAGCCCGCCTGGCTCTCCATCTGAGCATGTTCACTCCGTTCCTCAGCAGAGCCTGTTCAAAACAGTCCCCTAGAGAGCCTGTCCACACGGCTCACCAGCAGCACAGCCTAGCACACCGGGCTCCCCAGCCGATCTCACCGGGCTCCCCAGCAAGGCACACGGGGCCCCCCAGCACCACAGCCCGCCTGGCTCTCCAGTAGAGCCTGTTCACACCGCTCCCCAGCAGAGCCTTTCTACAAGGCTCCCCAGCAACACAGCCCAGCAAACCAGGCTCCTCTGCCCAGCTCACCGGGCTCCCCAGCACCACAGCCCGCCTTGCTCTCCATCAGAGCCTGTTCAAACCACTCCCCAACAGAGCCTGTCTACACGGCTCCCCAGCACAAAAGCCCAGCACACCGGGCTCCCCAGCCCAGCTCACCGGGCTCCCCAGCACAGCACACGGGGCCCCCCAGCACCACAGCCTGCCTGGCTGTCCAGCAGAGACTGTTCAAACCACTCCCCAGCAGAGCCTGTCCACACGGCTCCCCAGCACCACAGCCCAGCTCACCGGGCTCCCCACCACCACAGCCCAGCACACCGGGCTCCACATCCCAGCTCAACGGGCACCGCAGCACAGCACACGGGGGCCCCCAGCACCACAGCCCGCCTGGCTATCCAGCATAACCTTTTCAAACCACTCCCCAGCAGAGCCTGTCCACACGGCTCCCCAGCACCACAGCCCAACACACCGGGCTCCGAAGCCCAGCTCAACGGGCTCCCCAGCACAGCACACGGTGACCCCCAGCACCACAGCACGCCTGGCTCTCGATCAGAGCCTGTCTACACGGCTCCCCAGCACCACAGCCCAGCTCACCGTGCTCCCCAGCACCACAGCCCAGCACACCGGGCTCCACATCCCAGCTTAACGAGCTCCGCAGCACAGCACACGGGGGCCCCCAGCACCACAGCCCGCCTGGCTCTCCATCAGAGCCTGTTCACAGCGCTCCTCAGCAGAGCCTGTCTACACGGCTCCCGAGCACCACAGCCCAGCACACCGGGCTCCCCAGCCCAGCTCACCGGGCTCCCCAGCACAGCACACGGGGCCCCCCAGCATCACAGCCCGAATGGCTCCCCAGCAGAGCCTGTGTACACGGCTCCCCAGCAGCACAGCCCAGCACACCGCAGCAAAGCCCGCCTGGCTCTCCATCAGAGCCTTTTCAAACCGCTCCCCAGCAGATCCTGTCCACACGGCTCCCCAGCAGCACAGCCCGCCTGACTCTCCAGCAGTGCCTGTTCAAACCACTCCCAAGCAGAGCCGGTCCACACGGCTACCCAGCAGCACACCCTAGGACACCGGGCTCCCCAGCCCAGATCACCGGGCTCCCCAGCACAGCAGACGGGGGGCCCCCATTACCACAGCCCGCCTAGCTCTCCAGCAGAGCCAGTTCAAACCAATCCCAAGCATAGCCTGTCCACACGCCTCCCCAGCACCACAGCCCGCCAGACTCTCCATTAGAGCCTGTTCACACCGCTTCTCAGCAGAGCCTGTCCACACGGCTCGCCAGTTCCACAGCCCAGCACACCGGGCTCCCCAGCACAGCACACGGGGCTCCCCTGTACAGCACACGGGGGTCCACACCATCACAGCCTGCCTGGCTCTCCATCAGAGCGTGTTCACACCGCTCCCCAGCACAGCCTGTCTACACGGCTCCCCATCACCACAGCCCAGCACACCGGGCTCCCCAGCACAGCACACGGGGCCCCCCAGCACAGCACACGGGGCTTCCCAGCACAACAGCCCGCCTGGCTGTCCAGCACATCGTTTTCAAACCACTCCCCAGCAATGCCTCTCCACACCTCTCCCCAGCACCACAGCCCAGCAGACCGGGCTCCCCAGCGCAGCTCAACGGGCTCCCCAGCACAGCACACGGGGCCCCCCAGAACCACCACCCGCCTGGCTCTACATCAGAGCCTGTTCCCACCGCTCCCCAGCAGAGCATGTCTACACGGCTCCCCAGCAGCACAGCCCAGCACACCGCAGCACAGCTCGCCGGGCTCTCCAGCCGAGCCTGTTCACACCGCTCCCCAGCAGAGCCTGTCCACACGGCAACCCAGCAGCACAGCCCAGCACACCGGGCTCCCCAGCCCAGCACACCGGGCTCCCCAGCACAGCACACGGGGCCCCACAGCACCACAGCCCAGCACACGGGGTTCCCCAGCCCAGCTCACCGGGGTCCCCAGCACAGCACACGGGGCCCCCCAGCACCACAGCCTGCCTGGCTCTCCATCAGAGCGTGTTCACAGCGCTCCTCAGCAGAGCCTGTCTACACGGCTCCCGAGCACCACAGCCCAGCTCACCGGGCTCCCCAGCACAGCAAACGGCGCCCCCCAGCAGAGCCTGTCTACACGGTTCGCCAGCACCACAGCCCAGCACACCGGGCTCCCCAGCCCAGCTCAACGGGCTCCCCAGCATAGCACACTGGGCCCCGCAGCACCACAGCCCGTCTTGCTCTCCAGCAGAGCCAGTTCACACCGCTCCCCAGCAGAGCCTGTCCACACGGCTCCCCAGCACCACAGCCCAGCACACCGGGCTCCCCAGCACAGCACACGGGGCCCCCCAGCAAAACAGCCCGCCTGGCTGTCCAGCAGAGCCTTTTCAAACCACTCCCCAGCAGAGCCGATCCACACGGCTCCCCAGTACCACAGCCCAGCACACCGGGCTCCCCAGCCCTGCTCACCGGGCTCCGTAGCAGAGCACACGGGGGCCCCCAGCACCACAGTCCGCCTGGCTCTCCATCAGAGCCTGTTCACACCGCTTCCCAGCAGAGCCTGTCTACACGGCTCCCCAGCAGAGCCTGTCTACACGGTTCCCCAGCACATCAGCCAAGCACACCGGGCTCCCCAGCACCACAGCCCAGCTAACCGGGCTACTCTTCCCAGCTCACCGGGCTCCCCAGCACAGCACACGGGGCCCCACAGCACAACTCACGGGGCTTCCCAGCAACACAGCCCGCCTGGCTATCCAGCAGAGCCTGTTCACACCACTCCCCAGCAGAGCCTGTCCACGCGGCTCCCCAGCACCACAGCCAAGCACACCGGGCTCCCCAGCCCAGCTCAACGGGCTCCCCAGCACAGCACACGGGGACCCCAAGCACAGCACACGGGGGCCCCCTGCACCACAGCCCGCGTTGCTCTCCAAAAGACCCTGTTCAAACCACTCCACAGCAGAGCCTGTCCACACAGCTCCCCAGCAGCACAGCCCAGCACACCGGGCTCCCCAGCCCAGCTCACCGGGCTCCCCAGCACAGCACAAGGGGCCCCCCAGCACCACAGCCCGCCTGGCTCTCCATCAGAGCCTGTTCAACCCTCTCCCCAGCAGAGCCTGTCCACACGGCTCCCGAGCACCACAGCCCAGCACACCGGGCTCCCCAGACCAGCTCAACGGGATCCCCAGCACAGCACACGGGGCCCCCCAGCACAGCACACGGGCCTCCCCAGCACAGCACACGGGGCTTCCCAGCACAACAGACCGCCTGGCTCTCCATCAGAGCCTGTACAAAACTCTCCTCAGCAGAGCCGGTTCAAACCACTCCCCAGCACAGCCTGTCCACACGGCTCCCCAGCACCACAGCCCAACACACCGGGCTCCCCAGCCCAGCTCACCGGGCCCCCCAGCAAAGCACACGGGGGCCCCCAGCACCACAGCCCGCCTGGCCCTCCATCAGAGCCTTTTCACACCGCTCCGCAGCAGAGCCTGTCTACACTGCTCCCCAGCACCACAGCCCAGCACACCGTACTCCCCGGCCAAGCTCACCGGGCTCCCCAGCACAGCACACGGGGCCCCCCAGCACCACAGCCTGCCTGGCTCTCCATCAGAGCCATATCACAGCACTCCGCAGCAGAGGCTGTCCACACGCCTCCCCAGCAGCACAGCCCAGCACACCGGGCTCCCCAGCCCAACTCACCGGGCTCAACAGGAGAGCACACGGGGGCCCCCAACACCACAGCCCGCCTGGCTCTACATCAGAGCCTGTTAAAACCTCTCCCCAGCAGAGACTGTCCATTCGGCTCCCCAGCAGCACAGCCCTGCACACCGGGCTCCCTAGCCCAGCTAAAAGGGCTCCCCAGCACAGCACATGGGGCCCCCCAGCAGAACCTGTCTACACGGCTCCCCAGCACCACTGCCCAGCAAACCGGGCTCCCCAGCCAGGCTCAACGGGCTCCCCAGCATGGAACACGGGGTCCCCCAGCACCACATCCCGCCTGGCTCTCCATCTTGGCCTGTTCACACCGCTCCCCAGCAGAGCCTGTCCACACGGCTCCCCAGCACCACTGCCCAGCACACCGGGCTCCCCAGCCAGGCTCAACGGGCTCCCCAGCATGGAACACGGGGACCCCCAGCACCACAGCCCGCCTGGCTCTGAAGCAGAGCCTGTTCAAACCACTCCACAGCAGAACCTGTCCACACGGCTCCCCAGCAGCACAGCCCAGTACACCGGGCTCCCCAGCCCAGCTCACCGGGCTCCACAGAACAGCACATGGGGCCCCCCAGAAGAGCCTGTCTACACGGATGGCCAGAACCACTGTCCAGTACACCGGGCTCCCCAGCCCAGCTCACCGGGCCCCCCAGCAATGCACACGGGGGCCCCCAGCACCACAGCCCGCCTGGCTCTCCATCAGAGCCTGTTCAACCCTCTCCCCAGCAGAGCCTGTCCACACGGCTCCCCAGCACCACAGCCCAGCACACCGGGCTCCCCAGCCCAGCTCAACGGGCTCCCCAGCACAGCACACGGGACAACCCAGCACCACAGCCCGCCTGGCTCTCCATCAGAGCCTGTTCACACCGCTCCCCAGCTGAGCCTGTCTACACGGCTCCCCAGCACCACAGCCCAGCACACCGGAATCCCCAGCCCAGCTCAACGGGCTCCCCAGCACAGCACATGGGGGCACCCAGGATCACAGCCAGCCTGGCTCTCCATCAGAGCCTCTTCACACCGCTCCCCAGCAGAGCCTTTCCACACGGCTCCCCAGCACCACAGCCCAGCACACCGGGCTCCCCAGCCCAGCTCACCATGCTCCCCAGCACAGCACAGGGGGCCCCCCAGCACCACAGCCCGCCTCGCTCTCCGGCAGAGCGTGTTTAAACCGCTCCCCAGCAGAGCCTGTGTACACGGCTCCCCAGCAGCACTGCCCAGCACACCGGGCTCCCCAGCCCAGCTCACCGGGCTCCCCAGCACAGAACACGGGGTCCCCCAGCACAACAGCCCGCCTGGATCTCCACCAGAGGCTGTTCACACCGCTCCCCAGCAGAGCCAGTCTAAACGGCTCCCCAGAACCACAACCCATCACACCGGGCTCCCCAGCACAGCACACGGGGGCCCCCACCACCACATCCTGCCTGCCTATCCAGCAGAGCCTGTTCACACAGCTCCCCAGCAGAGCCAGTATGCACGGCTCCCCAGCACCACAGCCCAGCACACCGGGCTCCCCAGCACAGCACACGGGACAACCCAGCACCACAGCCCGCCTGGCTCTCCATCAGAGCCTGTTCACACCGCTCCCCAGCTGAGCCTGTCTACACGGCTCCCCAGCACCACAGCCCAGCACACCGGGCTCCCCAGCTCAGCACACGGGGGCCCCCAGCACCACAGCCAGCCTGGCTCTCAATCAGAGCCTCTTCACACCGCTCCCCAGCAGAGCCTGTCCACACGGCTCCCCAGCACCACAGCCCAGCAAACCGGGCTCCCCAGCCCAGCTCAACGGGCTCCCCAGCACAGCACACGGGGGCCCCCAGCACCACAGCCTGCCTGCCTCTCCAGCAGAGCCTGTTCACACAGCTCCCCAGCAGAGCTAGTACGCACGGCTCCCCAACAGCACTGCCCAGCAAAGCAGGCTCCCCAGCTCAGCTCACCAGGCTCTACAGCACAGCACACGGAGGGCCCCAGCACCACAGCCCGCCAGGCTCTGCAGCAGAGCCTGTCTACACGGCTCACCAGCAGCACAGCCCAGCACACCGGGCTCCCCAGTACAGAACACGGGGGCCCCCAGCAAACCACTCGGGGCCCCCCTGCACCACAGCCCTCCTGGCGCTCCAGCAGAGCCTGTTCAAACCGCTCCCCAGCAGAGCTCTGCAGCAGAGCCTGTCCACACGGCTCACCAGCAGCACAGCCCAGCACACCGGGCTCCCCAGACCAGCACACGGGGGCCCCCAGCAAACCACACGGGGCCCCCCTGCACCACAGCCCGCCTGGCTCTCCAGCAGAGCCTGTTCAAACCGCTCCCAAGCAGAGCCTGTCCACACGGCTCCCGAGGACCACAGCCCAGTACACCGGGCTCCCCAGCCCAGCTCACCGTGCTCCGCAGCACAGCACAAGGGGGCCCCCAGCACCACAGCCCGCCTGGCTCTCCAGCAGAGCCTGTCCACACGGCTTCCCAGCAGCACAGCCCAGCACACCGGGCTCCCCAGCAAAGCACACGGTTGCCCCCAGGACCACAGCCCGCCTGGATCTCCAGCAGAGCCTGTCCACACGGCTCCCCAGCAGCACAGCCCAGCACACCGGGCTCCCCAGCACAGCTCACCGGGCCCCCCAGCACAGCACACATGGGCCACCAGCGCCACAGCCCGCCTGGCACTCCATCAGAGCCTATTCAAACCACTCCCCAGCAGAGCCTGTCTACACGGCTCCCCAGCACCACAGCCCAGCACACCGGGCTCGCCAGCACAGCACACGGGGGCCCCAGCACAGCACACGGGGGCCCCAAGCACATCTCTCCGGGCTCCCCTGAGCCACACCCCGCCTGGCTCTCCATCAGAGCCTGTTAAACCCTCTCCCCAGCAGAGCCTGTCCACACGGCTCCCCAGCACCACAGCCCAGCACACCGGGCTCCCCAACACAGCACACGATGCCCCCCAGCACAACAGCCCGCCTGACTCTCCAGCAGAGCCTGTTCAAACCATTCGCCAGAAGAGCCTGTCTACACGGCTACCCAGCACCACAGCCCAGCTCACCGGGCTCCTCTGACCAGCTCACCGGGCTCCCCAGCACAGCACACGGGGCCCCCCAGCACCACAGCCCGCCTGGCTCTCGAGCAGAGCATGTTCAAACCACTCCCGAGCAGAGCCTGTCCACACGGCTCTCCAGCACCACAGCCCAGCACACCGGGCTCAGCAGCCCAGCTCAACGAGATCCCCAGCACAGCACACGGGGCCCTCCAGCACCACAGCCCACCTGGCTCTCCATCAGATCCTGTTCAACCCTCTCCCCAGCAGAGCCTGTCCACACGGCTCCCTAGCACCAAAGCCCAACACACCGGGCTCCCCAGCCATGATCATCAGGCTCCCCAGCAAAGCACACGGGGCCCCCAAGAACCACAGCCAGGCTGGCTCTCCATCAGAGCCTGTTCACACCGTTCCGAGCATAGCCTGTCTACACGGTTCCCCAGCACCACAGCCCAGCACACCGGGCTCCCCAGCACAGCTCACCGGGCCCCCCAGCACAGCACACGGGGCCCTCCAGCACCAAAGCCCGCTTGGCTCTCCATCAGAGCCTGTTCACTCCGCTCCCCAGCGGAACCTGTTCAAACCACTCCTCAGAAGAGCTTGTCCACACGGCTCCCCAGCACCACAGCCCAGCACACCGGGCTCCCCAGCCCAGCTCAACGGGCTCCCCAGCACAGCACACGGGGCCCCCCAGCACAGCACACGGGGCTTCCCAACACAAGAGCCCGCCTGGCTCTCCATCAGAGCCTTTTCACTCCGCTCCCCAGCAGAGCCTGTTCAAACTACTCGCCAGCAGAGACTGTCAACACGGCTCCCCTGCACCACAGCCCAGCACACCGGGCTCCTCAGCCCTGCTCACAGGGTTCCCCCTCACAGCACACGGGGGCCCCCAGCACCACAGCCCGCCTGGCTATCCAGCAGAGCCTGTTCACACCGTTCCCCAGCAGACGCTATCCACACGGCACCGCAGCAGCTCAGCCCAGCACACCGGGCTCCGCAGCACAGCTCACCGGGCTTCTGAGCACAGCACACGGGGCCACCCAGCACCACAGCCCGCCTGGCTCTCCAGCAGAGCCTTTTCATACCGCTTCCCAGCAGACCCTGTCCACAAGGCACCCCAGCAGCTCAGCCCAGCATTCCGGGATCCCCAGCCCAGCTCACCGGGCTACCCAGCACAGCACACGGGGGCCCCCAGCACCACAGCCCGCCCGGCTCTCCATCAGAGCCTGTTCACACCGCTCCGCAGCAGAGCCTGTCTACACGGCTCCCCAGCACCACAGCCCAGCTCACCGTGCTCCCCAGCCCAGCTCACGTGGCTCTCCAGCACAGCACACGGGGCCCCCCAGCACCACAGCCCGCCTTGCTCTCCATCAGAGCCTGTTCATACAGCTCCAACGCAGAGCCCGTCTACACGGCTCCCCAGCACCACAGCCCATCACACCGGGCTGCCAGCACAGCACACGGGGCCCCCCAGCACCACAGCCCGCCTGGCTCTCCAGCAGAGCCTGTCCACACGGCTCCCCAGCACAACAGCCCAGCACACCGGGCTCCCCAGCCCATCTCAACGGGCTCCCCAGCACACCACACGGGGCACCCCAGCACCACAGCCCGCCTGGCTGTCCAGCAGAGCCTGACCAGACCGCTCCCCAGAAGAGTCTGTCCACACGGCTCCCCAGCAGAACAGCCCAGCACACCGGGCTCCCCAGCCCAGTTCACCGGGCTCCCGAGCACGGCACACGGGGCCCCCCAGCACCACAACCCGTCTGGCTCTCCATCAGTGCCTGTTCACACCGCTCCCCAGCAGAGCCTGTCTACACGGCTCCCCAGCACCACAACCATGCACACCGGGCTCCCCAGCCCAGCTCACCCGGCTCCCCAGCACAGAACACGGGCCCCCCCAGCACCACAGCACGCCTGGCTCTCCATCAGAGCCTGTTCAAACCACTCCCATGCAGAGCCTGTCCACACGGCTCCCCAGCAGCAAGGCCCAGCACACCGGGCTCCTCCGCCCAGCTCACCGGGCTCCCCAGTACAGCACACGGGGGCCCCCAGCACCACACCCCCCCTGGCTCTCCATCAGAGCCTGTTCACAAAGCTCCCCAGAAGAGCCTGTCCACACGGCTCCCCAGCAGCACAGCCCAGCACACCGGGCTGCCCAGTCCAGCTCAACGGGCTCCCCAGCACAGAACACGGGGCCCCCCAGCACCACAGCCCGCCTGGCTCTCCATCAGAACCTTTTCAACCCTCTCCCCATCAGAGCCTGTCCACACGGCTTCCCAGCACCACAGCCCTGCACACTGGGATCCGAAGCCCAGCTCACTGGGCTCCCGAGCACAGCACACGGGGGCTCCCAGCACCACAGCCCGGCTGGCTCTCCATCCGAGCCTGTTCAAACCGCTCCCCAGCAGAGCCTGTCTACACGGCTCCCCAGCATCACAGCCCTGCTCACCGGGCTCCCCAGCACAGCACACGGGGGCCCCCAGCAACACAGCGCGCCTTGCTCTCCAGCAGAGCCTGATCACACCGCTCCTCTGAAGACCCTATCTACACGGCTCCCCAGCACCACAGCCCATCACACCGGACTCCCCAGCCTAGCTCACCGATCTCCCCAGGACAGCAAACGGGGCCTACCACTACCACAGCCCGCCTTGCTCTCCAGCAGAGCCTGTTCGAACCAATCCCAATCAGAGCCTGTCCACAGGGCTCCCCAGCAGCACAGACCAGCAAACCGGGTTCCCCAGCCCAGCTCACCGTGCTCCCCAGCAAAGCACACGGGGGCCCCCAGCACCACAGCCAGCCTGGCTCTCCATCAGATCCTGTTCACACCGCTCCCCAGCAGAGCCTTTCTACACGGTTCCGCAGCAGCACAGCCCAGCACAGCGGGATCCCCAGCCCAGCTCACCGGGCTCCCCAGCCCAGCTCACCGTGGTCCCCAGCACAGAAAACGGGGGCCCCCAGCACCACAGCCCGCCTGGCTCTCCAGCAGAGCCTGTTCAAACCACTCGCCAGCAGAGACTGTCAACACGGCTCCCCTGCACCACAGCCCAGCACACCGGGCTCCTCAGCCCAGCTCAACGGGCTCCCCAGCACAGAACACGGGGCCCCCCAGCACCACAGCCCGCCTGGCTCTCCATCAGAACCTTTTCAACCCTCTCCCCATCAGAGCCTGTCCACACGGCTTCCCAGCACCACAGCCCTGCACACTGGGATCCGAAGCCCAGCTCACTGGGCTCCCGAGCACAGCACACGGGGGCTCCCAGCACCACAGCCCGCCTGGCTCTCCGGCACAGCCTTTTTGTACCGCTACCCAGCAGAGCCTGTCCACACGGCTCCCCAGCAGCACAGCCCAGCTCACCGGGCTCCCCAGCACAGCACACGGGGGCCAAAAGCACTACAGCCCGCCTGCTCTCCATTAGAGCCTTTTCACACCGCTCCCCAGCATAGCCTGTCCACACGGCTCCCCAGCAGCACAGCCCAGCACACCGGGCTACCCAGTCCAGCTCAACGGGCTCCCCAGCACAGCACACGGGGCCCCCCAGCACCACAGCCCGCCTGGCTCTCCAGCAGAGCCTATTCACAACGCTCCGCAACAGAGCCTGTCCACAATGCTCCCCATCAGCACAGCCCAGCACACCGGGCTCCCCAGCCCAGCTCACCGGGCTCCCCAGCACAGCACACGGGGCCCCTCAGCACCACAGCCCGCCTGGCTGTCCAGCAGAGCCTGTTCCAACCACTCCCCAGCAGAGCCTGTACACACGGCTCCCCAGCAGCAAAGCCTTGCACACCGGGCTCCTCAGCCCAGCTCACCGGGCTCCCCAGCACAGCACACGGGGCCCCCCAGCACCACAGCCCGCCCGGCGCTCCATCAGAGCCTGTTCACACCGCTCCCCAGCAGAGACTTTCCACGCTGCTCCCCAGCACCACGGCCCAGCACACCGGGCTCCCCAGCCCTGCTCACCCGGCTCCCCAGCACAGCAAACGGGGGCCCCCAGCACAGCTCACCGGGCTCCCCTGAACCACAGCCCGCCTGGCTCTCCATCAGAGCCTGTTCAACCCTCTCCCCAGCAGAGCCTGTCCACACGGCTCCCCAGCACCACAGCCCAGCACACCGGGCTCCCCAGCACATCACACGGGGCCCCCCAGCACCACAGCCCGCCTGGCTCTCCATCAGAGCCTGTTCACACCGCTCCCCAGCAGAGCCTGTCTACACGGTTCCACAGCACCACAGCCCAGCACACCGGGCTCCCCAGCACAGCTCACCGGGCCCCCCAGCACAGCACACATGGGCCCCGAGCGCCACTGCCCGCCTGGCACTCCATCAGAGCCTATTCAAACTACTCCCCAGCAGAGCCTGTCCACACGGCTCCCCAGCACCACAGCCCAGCACACCGGGCTCGCCAGCCCAGCTCAAGGGGCTCCCCAGCACAGCACACGGGGGCCCCCAGCACATCTCACCGGGCTCCCCTGAACCACAGCCCGCCTGGCTTTCCATCAGTGCCTGTTCACACCGCTCCCCAGCAGAGCCTGTTCACTCCGCTCCCCAGCAGAGCCTCTCTACACGGCACCCCAGCACCACAGCCCAGCACACCGGGCTCCCCAGCCCAGCCCACCGGGCTCCCCAGCCCAACTCAACGGGCTCCCCAGCACAGCACACGGGGCTTCCCAGCACCAAAGCCCGCCTGGCTCTCCATCAGAGCCTGTTCACTCGGCTCCCCAGCCAAGCCTGTTCAAACCACTCCTCAGAAGAGCCTGTCCACACGGCTCCCCAGCACCACAGCCCAGAACACCGGGCTCCCCAGCCCAGTTCAACGTGCTCCCCAGCACAGCACACGGGGCCCCACAGCACCACAGCCCGAATGGCTCCCCAGCAGAGCCTGTCCACACGGCTCCCCAGCACCAAAGCCCAGCACACCTGGCTCCCCAGCCCAGCTAACCGGGCTCCACAGCACAGCACACAGGGCCCCACAGCACCACAGCCCGCCTGGCTCTCCAGCAGAGACTGTTCAAACCACTCCCCAGCAGAGCCTGTCCACACGGCTCCCCAGCAGAGCCTGTCCACAGGGCTCCCCAGCACCACAGCCCAGCACACCGGGCTCCAAAGCCCAGCTCAACGGGCTCCCCAACACAGCACACGGAGCCCCCCAGCACCACAGCCCGCCTGGCTCTCCATCAGAGCCATTTCACACCGCTCCCCAGCAGAGCCTGACAACACGGCTCCCCGGCACCAAAGCCCAGAACACCGAGCTCCGCGGTCCAGCTCAACGGGCTCCCCAGAACAGAACACAGGGCCCCCCAGCACCACAGCCCGAATGGCTCCCCAGCAGAGCCTGTCTACACGGCTCCCCAGCACCACAGCCCAGAACACCGGGCTCCCCAGCCCAGTTCAACGTGCTCCCCAGCACAGCACACGGGGCCCCACAGCACCACAGCCCGAATGGCTCCCCAGCAGAGCCTGTCCACACGGCTCGCCAGCACCACAGCCCAGCACACCGGGCTCCCCATCCCAGCTCAACGTGCTCCCCAGCACAACACACGGGGCCCCCCAGCACCACAGCCCGAATGGCTCCCCAGCAGAGCCTGTCCACACGGCTCCCCAGCACCACAGCCCAGCAAACCGGGCTCCCCAGCCAAGCTCACAGGGCTGCCCAGGACAGCACATGGGGCCCCCCAGCACCACAGCCCGCCTGGCTCTCCATCAGAGCCTGTACAACCCTCTCCCCAGCAGAGGCTGTCCACACTGCTCCCCAGCACCACAGCCCAACACACCGGGCTCCCCAGCCCAGCTCAACGGGCTCTACAGCACAGCACACGCGGGCCCCCAGCACCACAGCCCGCCTGGCTCTCCATCAGATCCTGTTTACACCGCTCCGAGCAGAGCCTGTCTACACGGCTCCCAAGCACCACAGCCCAGAACACCGGGCTCCCCAGCCAAGGTTACCGGGCACCCCAGGAACGCACATGGGGCCCCCCATCACCACAGCCCGCCTGGCTCTCCAGCAGAGCCTGTTCAAACCACTCCCGAGCAGAGCCTGTCCACACGGCTCTCCAGCACTACAACCCAGCACACCGGGCTCCCCAGCCAAGCTCAACGAGATCCCCAGCACAGCACACGGTGCCCCCCAGCACCACAGCCCGCCTGGCTCTTCCATCAGATCCTGTTCAACCCTCTCCCCAGCAGAGCCTGTCCACATGGCTCCCCAGCACCACAGCCCAGCACACCGGGCTCCCCAGCCCAGCACACCGGGTCCCCAACACAGCACACGGGGCCCCCCTGCGCCACAGCCCGCCTGGCTCTCCATCAGAGCCTGTTCACACCGCTCCGCAGCAGAGCCTGTCTACACGGCTCCCCATCACCAAAGCCCAGCAAACCGCGCTCCCCAACCCAGCTCAACGGGCTGCCCAGCACAGCACACGGGGCACCCCAGCATGGCACACGGTGCTTCCCAGCACAACAGCCCGCCTGGCTCTCCATCAGATCCTGTTCACTCCGCTCCCCAGCAGAGCCTGTTCAAACCACTCGCCAGCAGAGCCTCTCAACACGGCTCCCAGCACCACAGCCCAGCACACCGGGCTCCTCAGCCCAGTTCACAGGAATCCCCAGCACAGCACACGGGGGCCCCCAGCACCACAGCCCGCCTGGCTATCCAGCAGAGCCTTTTCAAACCACTCCCCAGATGAGCCTGTCCACACGGTTCCCTAGCACCAAAGCCCAACACACCGGGCTCCCCAGCCCAGCTCAACAGGCTCCCCAGCACAGCACACGGGGCCCCCCAGCACCACAGCCCGGCTGGCTCTCCATCAGAGCCTTTTCACACCGCTCCCCAGCAGAGCCTGTCCACACGGCTCCCCAGCAGAACAGCCCAGCATACCGCGCTCCCCAGCCAAGCTCACCAGGGTCCCCAGCACAGAACACGGGGCCCCCCAGGACCACAGCCCGCCTGGGTCTCCAGCAGAGCCTGATTAAACCACCCCCCAGCAGAGCCTGTCCACACAGCTCCCAAGCACCACAGCCAAGCACACCGTGCTCCCCAGCCCACCTCACCGTGGCCCCCAGCACAGCACATGGGGGCCCCCAGCACCAAAGCCCGCCTGGCTCTCCATCAGAGCCTGTTTACACCGCTCTGAGCAGAGCCTGTCTACACAACTCCCCAGCACCACAGCCCAGAACACCGGGCTCCCCAGCACCACAGCCGAGCACACCGGGGTCCCCAGCACAGCACACGGGGCCCCCCAGCACCACAGCCCGCCTGGCTCTCCATCAAAGCCTGTTCACACCGCTCCCCAGCAGAGCCTGTCTACACGGTTCCCCAGCACCACAGCCCAGCACACCGGGATCCCCAGCACCACAGCCCAGCACACTGGCCTCCCCAGCCGATCTCACCGGGCTTCGCAACACAGCACACGGGGCACCCCAGCCCAGCTCACCGGGCTCCCCAGCAAAGCACACGGGGGCCCCCAGCACAACAGCCCTCATGGCTCTACATCAGAGCCTGTTCAAACCGCTCCCCAGCCGAGCCTATCAACACGGCTCCCCAGCAACACAGCCCAGCACACCGGGATCCCCAGACCAGCTCACCGGGCCCCCCAGCACAGCACACGGGGGCCCCCAGCACCACAGCCCGCCTGGCTCTCCATCAGAGCCTGTTCACACCGCTCCGCAGCAGACCCTGTCCACACGGCACCCCAGCAGCTCAGCCCAGCACACCGGGCTCCCCAGCCCAACTCACCGGGCCCCCCAGCAAAGCACAAGGGGCCCCCCAGCACCACAGCCCGCCTGGCTCTCCATCAGAGCCTGTTCACGCCGCTCCACAGCAGAGCCTGTCTACACGGCTCCCCAGCACCACAGCCCAACACACCGCAGCACAGCACGCCTGGTTCCCCAGCAGAGCCTGTTCACACCGCCCCCAAGCAGAGCCTGTCCACACAGCTCCCCAGCAGAACAGCCCAGAACACCGGGCTCCCGAGCACAGCACACGGGGCCCCCCAGCACCACAGCCCGCCTGGCTCTCCAGTAGAGCCTGTTCAAAGCACTCCCCAGCAGAGCCTGTCCACACGGCTCCCCAGCACCACAGCCCAGCACACCGGGCTCCCCAGCCAAGCTCACCGGGCTCCCCAGCACAGAACACGGGGCCCCCAAGCACCACAGCCCGCCTGGCTCTCCATCAGAGCCTTTTCACACCGCTCCTCACCAGAGCCTGTCCACACGGCTCCCCAGCACAACAACCCAACAGACCGCGCTCCTCAGCCGAGACCGCCCGGGCTCCCCAGCACAGAACACGGGGGCCCGCAGCATAGCACACGGTGCTTCCCAGCACAACAGCACGCCTGGCTCTCCAGCAGAGACTGTTCACACCGCTCCCCAGCAGAGCCTGTTCACTCTGTTCCCCAGCAGAGCCTGTTCAAACCACTCGCCAGCAGAGCAGGTCAACACGGCTACAAAGCACCACAGCCCATCACACCGGGCTCCTCATCCCAGCTCACAGGCTCCCCAGCCCAGCACACGGGGGCCCCAAGCACCAAAGCCCGCCTGGCTATCCAGCAGAGCCTTTTCAAACCACTCCCCAGCAGAGCATTTCCACACGGTTCCCAAGCACCAAAGCCCAACACACCGGGCTCCCCAGCCCAGCTCAACGGGCTTCCCAGCACAGCACACGGGGCCCCCCAGCACCACAGCATGGATGGTTCTCCATCAGAGCCTTTTCACACCGCTCACCAGCAGAGCCTGTCCACACGGCTCCCCAGCAGCACAGCCCAGCATACCGGGCTCCCCAGCCCAGCTCACAAGGGTCCCCAGCACAGAACACGGGGTCCCCCAGGACCACAGCCAGCTTGGCTATCCAGCAGAGCCTTTTCACACCGCTCCCCAGCAGAGCCTGTCTACACGGTTCCCCAGCACCACAGCCCAGCACACCGGGCTCCGCAACACAGCTCACCGGGCCCCCCAGCACAGCACACGGGGGCACCCAGCGCCACAGCCCGCCTGGCACTCCATTAGAGCCTGTTCAAACCACTCCCCAGCAGCGCCTGTCCACACGGCTCCCAAGCACCACAGCCCAGCACACCGGGCTAGCCAGCCCAGCTCAACGGGCTCCCCAGCACAGCACACGGGGGCCCCCAGCAACGCACACGGGGCCCCCCAGCACCACAGCCCGCCTGGCACTCCATCAGAGCCTGTTCAAACCACTCCCCAGCAGAGCCTGTCCACACGGCTCCCAAGCACCACAGCCCAGCACACCGGGCTAGCCAGCCCAGCTCAACGGGCTCCCCAGCACAGCACACGGGGGCCCCCAGCAACGCACACGGGGCCCCCCAGCACAACAGCCCGCCTGGCTCTCCATCAGAGCCTGTCCACACAGCTCCGCAGCAGAGCCTGTCTACACGGCTCCCCAGCACCACAGCCCTGCACACCGGGTTCCCCAGCCCAGCTCAACGGGCTCCCAAGCACAGCACACGGGGCCCCCCAGCACCACAGCCCGTCTGGCTCTCCATCAGAGCCTGTTCAACACTCTCCCAAGCAGAGCCTGTCCACACGGCTCCCCAGCACCACAGCCCACCACACCGGGCTCCCCAGCCCAGCTCACCGGGCTCCCCAGCACAGCACACGCGGCTTCCCAGCACCACATCCCGCCTGGCTCTCCATCAGAGCCATTTCACACCGCTCCCCAGCAGAGCCTGAAAACACGGCTCCCCAGCACCACAGCCCAGCACACCGGGCTCCCCAGCCCAGTTCACCGGGCTCCCCAGCACAGCACAAGGGGGCCCCCAGCACCACAGCCCGCCTGGCTCTCCAGCTTAGCCTGTTCACACCGCTCCCCAGCAGAGCCTGCCCACACGGCTCCCCAGCACCACAGCCGAGCACACCGGGCTCCCCAGCACAGCACACGGGGCCCCCCAGCACCACAGCCCGCCTGGCTCTCCATCAGAGCCTGTTCACACCGCTCCCCAGCAGAG
Source organism: Dascyllus trimaculatus (assembly GCA_024666655.1). Lineage (NCBI taxonomy): Eukaryota > Metazoa > Chordata > Actinopteri > Pomacentridae > Dascyllus > Dascyllus trimaculatus. Next base: position 18,375 of record JAMOIN010001650.1, read on the forward strand.
CCTGTCTACACGGTTGCCCAGCACCACAGCCCAGCACACCGGGCTCCCCAGCACCACAGCCCAGCACACTGGCCTCCCCAGCCGATCTCACCGGGCTTCGCAGCACCGCACACGGGGCACCCCAGCCCAGCTCACCGGGCTCCACAGCAAAGCACACGGGGGCCCCCAGCACAACAGCCCTCCTGGCTCTACATCAGAGCCTGTTCAAACCGCTCCCCAACCGAGCCTATCAACACGGCTCCCCAGCAAAACAGCCCAGCACACCGGGATCCCCAGACCAGCTCACCGGGCCCCCCAGCACAGCACACGGGGGCCCCCAGCACCACAGCCCGCCTGGCTCTCCATCAGAGCCTGTTCACACCGCTCCGCAGCAGACCCTGTCCACACGGCACCCCAGCAGCTCAGCCCAGCACACCGGGCTCCCCAGCCCAACTAACCGGGCCCCCCAGCAAAGCACAAGGGGCCCCCCAGCACCACAGCCCGCCTGGCTCTCCATCAGAGCCTGTTCAAACCACTCCCCAGCAGAGCCTGTCCAGACTGCTCCCCAGCAGCACAACCCAGCACACCGGGCTCCCCAGCCCAGCTCACCGGGCTCCCCAGCACAGCACACGGGGGCCCCCAACACCACAGCCCTCCTGGCTCTCCATCAGAGCCTGTTCACACCGCTCCCCAGCAGAGCCTGTCTGCACAGCTCCCCAGCAGCACAGCCCAGCACACCGCAGCACAGCACGCCTGGTTCCCCAGCAGAGCCTGTTCACACCGCCCCCAAGCAGAGCCTGTCCACACAGCTCCCCAGCAGAACAGCCCAGAACACCGGGCTCCCGAGCACAGCACACGGGGCCCCCCAGCACCACAGCCCGCCTGGCTCTCCAGTAGAGCCTGTTCAAAGCACTCCCCAGCAGAGCCTGTCCACACGGCTCCCCAGCACCACAGCCCAGCACACCGGGCTCCCCAGCCAAGCTCACCGGGCTCCCCAGCACAGAACACGGGGCCCCCAAGCACCACAGCCCGCCTGGCTCTCCATCAGAGCCTATTCACACCGCTCCTCACCAGAGCCTGTCCACACGGCTCCCCAGCACAACAACCCAACAGACCGCGCTCCTCAGCCGAGACCGCCCGGGCTCCCCAGCACAGAACACGGGGGCCCGCAGCATAGCACACGGTGCTTCCCAGCACAACAGCACGCCTGGCTCTCCAGCAGAGACTGTTCACACCGCTCCCCAGCAGAGCCTGTTCACTCTGTTCCCCAGCAGAGCCTGGTCAAACCACTCGCCAGCAGAGCAGGTCAACACGGCTACCAAGCACCACAGCCCATCACACCGGGCTGCTCATCCCAGCTCACAGGGCTCCCCAGCCCAGCACACGGGGGCCCCAAGCACCAAAGCCCGCCTGGCTATCCAGCAGAGCCTTTTCAAACCACTCCCCAGCAGAGCATTTCCACACGGTTCCCTAGCACCAAAGCCCAACACACCGGGCTCCCCAGCCCAGCTCACCGGGCCCCCCAGCACAGCACACGGGGCCCCCCAGCACC
>JAMOIN010000896.1:0-19893 GCA_024666655.1 Dascyllus trimaculatus
TCAAAAATGTCACAAAAACGTCGTACCGCGGTATGAGGTTAAAAACGTCACAAAAGTCACAATAACGTCATGCCGCGGTATGAGATCAAAAATGTCGCAAAAACCTCATATCGCGGAATGATGTCAAAAATTTCACAAAAAAGGCATTCCGCGGGATGATGTCAAAAATGTCACAAAAACGTCATACCGCGGTATGAGGTCAGCGGAATCATGTAAAAAATGTCACAAAAAGGTCAAAAGTTTCACAAAAACGTCATAACGCGGTATGAGGTCAAAAATGTCACGAAAACGTCATACCGCGTTTGAGGTCAAAAATGTCACAAAAACGTTAAACTGCGGGATGAGGTCAAAAATGTCACAAAAACGTCATACCGCGGAATGATGTCAAAAATGTCACAAAAACGTCATACCGCGGAATCATGTAAAAAATGTCAAAATGAGGTCAAAAATTTCACAAAAACGTCATACCGCGGTATGAGGTCAAAAATGTCACAAAAACGTCATACCGCGGAATCATGTAAAAAATGTCAAAAAAGGTCAAAAATGTCGCAAATACGTCATTCCGCGATATGAGGTCAAAAATTTCACACAAAGGTCAAAAATGTCACAAAAACGTCATACCGCTGTATGATGTCAAAAATGTCACAAAAACGTCATACCGCGGGATGAGGTCAAAAATGTCACCAAAACGTCATACCGCGGAATCATGTAAAAAATGTCACAAAAATGTCACAAAAACGTCATACCGTGGGATGCTGTCAAAAATGTCACAAAAACGTCATACCGAGGTATGAGGTCAAAAATGTGACGAAAACGTCATACCGCGGAATCGTGTAAAAAATGTCACAAAAATGTCACAAAAACGTCATACCGCGGGATCATGTCAAAAATGTCGTAAAAAGATCAAAAATGTCTAAAAAACGTCAAACCGCGGTATAAGGTCAAACATGTCACAAAAACGTCATACCGCGCTATGAGGTCAAAAATGTCACAAAAACGTCATACCGCGGTATGAGGTTTAAAGTGTCACAAAAACGTCATACCGCGGAATCATGTCAAAAATGTCACAAAAAGGTCAAAAATGTCACAAAAACGTCATACCGCGGTATGACGTCAAAAATGTCACAAAAACGTCATACAGCGGTATGAGGTAAAAAGTGTCACAAAAACGTCATCCCGCGGAATCATGTCAAAAATGTCACTAAAAGGTCAAAAATGTAACAAGAACGTCATACCGCGATATGAGGTCAAAAACGTCACAAAAGTCACAAAAACGTCATACCGCGGTATGAGGTCAAAAATGTCACAAAAACGTCATACGGCGGGATGATGTCAAAAATGTAATAAAAAGATCAAAAATGTCTCAAAAACGTCATACCGCGGTATGAAGTCAAAAATATCACAAAAACGTCATACCGCGGTATGAGGTCAAAAATGTCACAATAACGTCATACCGCGGTATGAGGTCAAAATTGTCACATAAACGTCATGTTGCGAAATGATGTCAAAAATGTCACACTTGTCACTTTTCAAACTACTGTATATATGTATATATTTTATTTTATTTTATTTTTATTTTATTTTATTTTATTGTATTTTATTATTTCTTATTAAGGCACTGTTCTTCTCTTTGTGTTTGTGCTTCAACTGCACTCTGGCAACAGAATTTCCTTCGGGATTAATAAAGTTGATATTTATCTTTATCTTTAAAAAAGGTAAAAAATTTCACAAAAACGTCAAACCGCGGTATGAGGTCAAAACTTGCACAAAAAGGTAAAAATGTTGCAAAAACGTCATATCGCGTGATGAGGTCAAAAATGTCACAAAAACGTCATACCGCGGTATAAGGTCAAAAATGTCACAAAAACGTCGTACCGCGGTATGAGGTCAAAAATGTCGCAAATACCTCATACTGCGGTATGTGGTCAAAAATGTCACAAAAACCTCATACCGCGGAATGATGTCACAAATTTCACAAAAAAGTAATTCCGCGGGATGATGTCAAAAATGTCACAAAAATTTCATACCGCAGTATGATGTCAAAAATGTCACAAAAACGTAATAACGCGGGCTGAGGTCAAAAATGTCACAAAAATTTCATACCACGGAATGAGGTCAAAAATGTCACAAAAACGTCATACCGCGGGATGAGGTCAAAAACGTCACAAAAGTCACAAAAACGTCATACCGCGGTATGAGGTCAAAAATGTCGCAAATACGTCATACCGCGGTATGAGGTCAAAAATGTCACAAACAGGTCAAAAATGTCACAAAAACGTCATACCGCTGTATGAGGTCCAAAATGTCACAAAAACTTCATACCGCGGAATGATTTCAAAAATGTCACAAAAACGTGATACCGCGGGATGATGTCACAAATGTCACAAAAACGTCATTCCGCGGTATGATGTCAAAAACGTCACAAAAGTCACAAAAACGTCATACCGCTGTATGAGGTCCAAAATGTCACAAAAACGTCATACCGCGGAATGATGTCAAAAATGTCACAAACACGTCATACCGCGGGATGATGTCAAAAATGTCACAAACACGTCACAAAAACGTCATACCACGGGATCATGTCAAAAATGTCATAAAAAGATCAAAAATGTCTCAAAAATGTCATACCGCGGTATGAGGTCAAGAATGTCACAAAAACGTCATACCGCGGTATGAGGTAAAAAGTGTCACAAAAACGTCATCCCGCGGAATCATGTCAAAAATGTCACAAAAAGGTCAAAAATGTCACATAAACGTCATACGGCGGGATGATGTCAAAAATGTTCCAAAAAGGTCAAAAATTTCACAAAAACGTTATACCGCGGTATGAGGTCAAAAATGTCACAAAAACGTCATCGCGGTATGAGGTCAAAAACGTCACAAAAACGTCATGCGGCGGGATGATGTCAAAGATGTCACAAAAATTTCATACCACGGTTTGAGGTCAAAAATGTCACAAAAACGTCATACCGCGGTATGAGGTCAAAAATATCACAAAAATGTCGTACCGCGGTATGAGGTCAAAAACGTCACAAAAGTCACAATAACGTCATACCACGGTATGAGGTCAAAAATGTCACAAAAACGTCATACTGCGGTATGAGGTCAAAAATGTCGCAAAAACCTCATACCGCGGAATGATGTCAAAAATTTCACAAAAAAGTCATTCCGCGGGATGATGTCAAAAATGTCACAAAAACGTCATACCGCGGTATGAGGTCAAAAATGTCACAAAAATGTCGTACCGCGGTATGAGGTGTTTGCGACATTTTTGACCTCATACCGCGGCATGACGTTATTCTTACTTTTGTCACGTTTTTGACCTCATACCGCGGAATGATGTCAAAAATTTCACAAAAAAGTCATTCCGCGGGATGATGTCAAAAATGTCACAAAAACGTCATACCTCGGTATGAGGTCAAAAATGTCTCAAAAACGTCATACAGCGGAATCATGTAAAAAATGTCACAAAAAGGTCAAAAATTTCACAAAAACGTCATAACGCGGTATGAGGTCAAAAACGTCACGAAAACGTTAAACCGCGGGATGAGGTCAAAAATGTCACAAAAACGTCATACAGCGGAATGATGTCAAAAATTTCACAGAATAGTCATACCGCGGCATGAGGTGAAAAATTTCACAAAAACGTCATACCGCGGTATGAGGTCAAAAATGTCAAAAAAACGTCATACCGCGGAATCATGTAAAAAATGTCAAAAAAGGTCAAAAATGTCGCAAATAAAAAGTTAGATTACATTGTCACATACTCAATGACAGAACACCTTCACCCACCATGTCCAAGTTAAACTTTGTATCCTGGAATGTACATGGCATACGCTCACAGGCAAAAAGAATTAAAATCATGGATTATGTTTCTAAATTAAAAGCAGATATTTTGCTCTTACAAGAAACACACGTATTACAATCAGAGGAAAAATCTCTTACAGATACCAATTATAATATTATCTTTTCATCTTGTTACAACAGCAGACAAAGAGGAGTCTCCATCCTAATCCATAAGAGAGTACCATTTACTTTAAACTCCACAGTAACAGATCCAGAAGGCAGGTACATTATTATCCAGGCAACAATTTTTAATAAATTATATACAATTGCCAATCTGTATGCGCCTAATAATGACGATCCAGCCTTCTTTCACACAGTTTTTTCTCATTTATCAGAATTATCTGCTAACTCATCAATTATTATTGGTGGTGACTTCAACTTAGTTCTGAATCCTTCCACAGACCGATCTAGTAGTCCAACACATACAAAACAATTACAATCAGTCAAAGTCATACAGGATTACATGAAAGATTTTGGATTGGACGATGTCTGGAGACTCAAAAACCCAACAAAGAGGGACTATACTTTCTTCTCCTCGGTGCACCAATCATTTTCAAGAATTGACTTTTTTCTCTCAAATAATTCCATCGCACATAAAGCTACCACTAGAATTCACCCAATCATAATCAGCGACCATGCACTAATATCCCTCAGCCTCCAAACCGATCCCAACCGTAAGCTTCCTCAGACGTGGCGTCTAAACATCTCTCTACTTAAAGATCCAGAATTTGATCAGATAATAAGGAGGGAGTGGGCAGACTTTCTAAAAAATAATGACTCTCCTGACTTATCACCATCTTTACTTTGGGAAACTGGGAAGGCCGTAATCAGAGGTAAAATAATTTCGTATTCATCATACAAGAAAAAAAAGGAACAACAAATAGAGACAGATATTGAGAAAAAAATTAAACAACTCACAGAGGATTATGCAATAAAACCAAGTGATCAACTATGGTCTGAACTACAAAATGCAAAATTACACCTCAACAATATCCTGTCAAAGAAAACTGAATTTTTACTACAACAACTAAGATATAATAATTTTGAACACAACAACAAATCAGGCAAATTTCTTGCGAATCAACTCCAACGCAACAAAGAAAAATCCTTCATCACAGCAATCCAGGATCCCACTGGCAATTATACTCAATCACCCGAAGAAATTAATCAGATTTTTTACAGCTATTATCATAATTTATATTCAACTGCAGTTAACCCAAACAAAGAAGATATTCACAATTTTCTTAACAATTTAAACATGCCAGAACTAACAACTGAAAGCAGAGACACCTTAGACGCTCCATTGACTATCAATGACTTGCAGAGTGCATTAGACAGTATGCCAGCAGGCAAGGCACCTGGTCCTGATGGTTTCCCCGCTGAATTCTTTAAGCATTTCTGGCCAATATTTGCACCTCTTTTCTTCAGGACAGTGACAGAGATAAAAAGTAATGGTTATATAAGTGCTCACATGAATACAGCTGCAATTAAGTTATTACTGAAACCAGATAAGGATCCCACGCTTCCTTCTAACTATCGCCCTCTGTCATTAATCAACACTGACGTCAAAATCATCGCGAAAGCACTCGCCTCCAGATTGGAGAAAATTATCCCGTCAATAATTCACAGTGATCAAACAGGATTTATTAAGGGCCGACACTCCACCAACAATGTCAGAAGACTTCTGAATCTGGTCAGTTTGACGCAACGCTGTAACAGAGAAGCAATTGTTGTGTCCCTAGATGCAGAAAAAGCCTTTGACAAAGTCAACTGGTCCTTTCTCTTCGCTGTTCTCCGCAAATTTGGCTTCGGAGAGTCATTCATCCATTGGATATCAGCTCTTTATAACTCACCCAAGGCCACAGTCACCACCGATGGGATCACTTCAAAAAGTTTCAGTTTACAAAGGGGAACCAGACAGGGATGCCCACTCTCTCCCTTATTATTTGCGATATTTATTGAACCGTTGGCAACAGCAATACGTCAAAACACCAATATCAGAGGCATCTGCTCTCATGCATCTGAACACAAAATTAACCTATATGCGGACGACATTTTACTTTATCTGCAAGAACCCAAAACATCACTAAAAGAAATATGCAACCTCATCACAACTTTCTCACATCTTTCAGACTACTCAATCAACTGGTCGAAATCTATCATACTTCCATTAACAGAGAACTCATGGAATCCTGCAGTCCAAAACCTGAATTTTTCCTTTCCCACTGGTAACATTAGATATTTGGGCATTAATATTTCCTCAAAACTCTCTGAACTAGTCCATCTGAACTTCACTCCACTTTTAGAGAAACTGCGTGGTGATCTGAGGCGCTGGAATAACCTTCCCATCTCCCTTTTGGGACAAATAGCTACTGTCAAAATGAAAATACTGCCTCAAATCAACTATCTTTTTTCCATGATCCCATTTAAACCCACATCAAAATGGTTTCAATCATTAGATTCTGCTATTGGTAAATTCTATTCAAAGAACAAAAAAGCTAAAATCAGCCTGACTACTCTCCAAAAAAATAAATCTGAGGGTGGTCTAGAGGCCCCCAACTTCATGCATTACTACCTAGCCAACCAACTACAATATCTTACCAAATGGATACACCCACATGAAGAATACAAGTCCTGGTTGGAACTGGAACAGTTAGACTGTAACCACATCAAACTCTCTGACCTTCCCTTTATTACCGCCACCCTTAAACACCATCTTTGCTTCAAGAATCCTTTGATTGCCTCCACCCTATCCGCTTGGTGGAAATCCTTGGAAATCACTGGATCCCAGCTTCAACCCAGTATACTATCCCCAATCTGGCACAACCCAGACTTTGTAAACAATAAAATACCTCTCAATCTCAGCTCATGGGCGGAAAAAGGGATCACCCATCTCCATCACCTTCTCCAAGATAATATAATTATGACATGTACAAACTTATTCCAAACATTCCAAATAAGAAATGGAAACTTTCTCCAGTATCTACAGGTAGAGAGGACAATCACAAGGGAAATTCCAGCGCTTAGGACCACTTTACAGCCACCTGACTTACAGCCACCAGAATTTGTCAAGCACATCGCAAAATTGTCCCCAAAAAATAAGAAAAATCTCTCAAGAATTTGTAGTTTACTCTCAAAGACGGGTTCTATACATTTACCAATTTCAAAATGGGAAAAAGACTTATCTATATCCTTTGATTATGATTTCTGGACCCAAATTTGTAGTAACACATTCAAGATGACAAAAAATACCAACTTACAACTGATCCAATTTAAGGTCCTCCACAGAACACATATAACACAACATAAAATGTACAAAATGGGCTTCTCGCACTCTGACATATGCACACAATGCACACAAAAGATCGCTGACACTTATTTGCATGCCCTTTGGCTATGCTCACCCGTCTATCAGTTTTGGGCAGAAGTCACGCAGAAACTCTCCTCTATCTTGGACTGCAGGATCCCGCAATCTCCAAACCTTTGTTTAATTGGTGATCTTACGACAACAACCCTACCAGACACACAATTCCAACCCACGCTTGCAGCTCTCACCATTGCCAAGAAAACTATTTTAGTTAACTGGAAAAATAAGAAAGCCCTCAACATCATCCATTGGCTGAACCTCCTCACAGAACACATTTCACTTGAGAAAATCTCTGCTACCCAGAAAAACCAATTGGTATTATTTACAGAAAAATGGTCCCCGTTTATTACATCTTTAAATATAAATCTTTAACTTTGTATTGCCTGTTAGCATATGCCACACCTCTCATAGAATTTGTGATGCTCCACAAACAATGTATTCTGTCTGTGTCATTGGTCTGACCTTTATTTTTTTTATGTCTCCTCTACTAAACTACAGTTTCTTAAAGCTTTCCTCCCCAAGGAATGTTGGTGCCATGGACTTCAAGACCGTGTTGATGCACTAGGGGTGTCTTTTCCCTCTTGTCCCCGGGGCTGCTGCACTGCTCTTCGGGGCCTGCTTGGTTCGGGCCCTCCCCCATGGTGGTGGTGTATCCGGTGTTTCGCCTTTGGAGCTCCTAGGTTGCTGGATCTGCGCGCTCTCCCGGGTTCCCGGAGGTGATGGTGGCTGGTCTCTTCTGGGGCGCTTTGGCTGGTTCCTGGGGGCCTGGGGTGTGTTGGCCCCCCCTGCTGCTCCCCCGTCCCTTTTCCGCTCCCTTTCCCTCCTGCTCCCTCCTCTCCTGCTTACCTGCTCCTCCCTGCCCCTCTCCCTCCCTTGGGGGGGCCTGGGGTCCCCTGCTGCCTGGGGGTCTGGCATGGGGGCCGGGTGGTCTCTTCTGGGGGGGGGGTTGTGGCTCCTTCCTGGGCTTGTATGCTGCCACCGTAGACGGAAGATCGCTGGCTGGGGCCCTGGGCTGGGCCTGTGCTGTCCTGGGGTGTGGCGGGGCGGGGATGCTATGGGTGGCGCGGTGGGGTGCGCGTCCTGTGCCCTGGTGCACTGACTTCCGGGGTGTGCGTGGACTTTGTGGTTCGTGCTCCTCTTGGCGTGGCACATCTTTCCTTCTGGGGTGGGCTGCGGCACCCGGCTGGCCTGTGCAGGTCTATGGCTGCTGCTTTGGCAGTGTTCTGGCGCTACGGCCCGCATGGCTCGCAGTGTTGGCGGGGCCCGTTGGTGTGTTCGAGCCTTCCCTGCCCCTTGCCTCTTGGCCCTGGGGGCCCTCTGCGCTGGTCCCTATGGTGATTTCGGTGTCCCATGCTGCTCTGTCCCCGTGGGCCGGACCCACACCAGACTGCCTCCTACTGTGCACCTCACACATCAGACACTTCACTGTATATATATATATTTTTAGGCACATATAGGGACACAACAGGTAGGGCCTTATGGACTGCAGAGATTGGGGACGGCGGGTGCGGTGATGGGGCGGATTGCAGTGTTGTGCGGCATTGTGTCCGCCCCGTCTCCCTCCCGCTTGCCTCTCCTGCTTTCCAATTTTAATGCAGCACACACACATCTTGGGGGAGGATCTGCGGCGGCTCGGGACTTTGGGCCAGGGTAGGCGGCAGAGTACCCAGCCTCTGCTGCCCTCTGGCCCTCCCCCTTCCGCCTCTCCCGCCCCTCAAGCTTTTAATGCACCACATTACACACAGGGCTGCACTCAAACACGGTTTAGGGTTGGTTTTTCCTCGTCAGGGACCGAGGAAAACTAATAATAGGGAGGTAACGGGTATTTCACACATCCATGGCCTGTCTGGTGGGGGTCCGGCCCCCTCCGGGTATGGGGCGGTGGGGACTTACCGACATCTGGGTCACCGTGGCTTGGGTTTCCCCGGGGTCCGGAGGCGACGGTCAGGGGGGATCTCCTCCATGTCTGGCGGGTCCTCTGGTGCTGTGGCTTTTGTTGGGTTGGGGCTTGACTCACTCGCCTGATGGTTGCTGTGGCTGTGGTGCAGGCTTGCTGTGGGCAACGGCTCAGATCCGGCGGGGGTTTGAGCGCGTCTTCGGGGGTGCGGACGATGAGCCTGCCACGCTTCCCCGGCGCGTGGTGCTGGGGTATGTGGGATGCCTCCCTGGTTGCGCCGCTGACTCCCCGTCCGCTCTCCGGGTTTGCATCTGGGCCCAGCCTTGGTTTCCTCTGTCTGGCTTCCGGTGGTAGCCTGCTTGGGGTGGGGCCGACGACCTTCCCTGCGGAGGGGCGCTCGGTCCCTGTGTCTGGCTTCCCGGGCTGCGGGGGGCCTCCTGCCTCACCTGGGGTGGGGGGGCTGGGTGGGGGGTGGGTGGGGGGGGGGTGGGGTTTGGGGGCGGGGGGCAGGTGGGGTGGTTGGGGATGGGCGTTGGGTGGCGGGTGGGCCCCCATGCCCTGTGTCCTCTGGTCTTGGCCTTGGCGCACTGGGGTGTCAGTTCCTGCCTTCTCTCGGTTTCCGGGTCCGCGTGCTTGTCTACGGCCTGGGTGGTCTTCTGGGTGATGCTTCCTGGTGCTCCCTCTGCCCTGGGTGTGGGGGCACTTGGCCGGCCTGGCCCTGCTGACTTGTGGTAGTCGCTCTGGGCTTTGGTGTCCATCACACATGCATGTTGGGTCAGGGCTTACCAACTCCTGTCGAGTCCCGTGTCTGAGAGCTGATGGGACCCGCCTGATGGTGTGGAGTCACTTTCTAGACTTTGCACTAAACTCACGCCCTCTATACATTTCTCTCTCACTCCGGTCTTCTGGCATCCTAACTCTGTGTACTGTCAGGACTTCTGGTCTCCAATTTGTTTATGTGTTGATTAGTTGTTCCCAATTTTCAGATGTGGGATTGGTGGTTGGGAATGACACTGCATTCCCAACCACCAAGCACCAAGCAGTCCAAGCAAACCAGCTCCACCTCCCCCACCTCAGCAGGGGCCCAGGCCTCTTCTCCACTGCCTACCTCAGTGACTCCCTCAGTGACTCCCTCCCCTCCCTTCACCTCTTCATCTACAGCGACGCCTTTCTCCATACTGGAGAGGGACGTCAACAGGCTCTTCAAGAGGCAGAACCCCCGTAAAGCGGCCGGGCCTGACTCTGTCTCTCCATCCACCTTGAAGCACTGCGCTGACCAGCTGTCCCCAGTGTTCACAGACATCTTTAACACCTCACTGGAGACATGCCATGTGCCAGCCTGCTTCAAAACCTCCACCATCATCCCTGTCCCTAAGAAACCAAGGATCACAGGACTTAATGACTACAGACCCGTCGCCCTGACCTCTGTGGTGATGAAGTCTTTTGAGCGCCTTGTGTTGTCTTACCTCAGATCCATCACAGACCCACTCCTGGACCCCCTGCAGTTCGCCTACAGAGCCAACAGGTCTGTAGACGACGCTGTCAACATGTCCCTCCACTACATTCTCCAGCACCTGGACTCCCCAGGATCCTATGCCAGGATCCTGTTTGTGGACTTCATCTCTGCCTTCAACACAATCATCCCGGCTCTTCTGGAAGACAAGCTCTCCCAGCTCAGCGTGCCTGACCCCACCTGTAGGTGGATTACAGACTTCCTATCCAACCGGAGGCAGCACGTGAAGCTGGGTGATCATGTCTCTGACTCCCGCTGCATCAGCACCGGTTCCCCCCAAGGCTGCGTCCTTTCTCCTCTGCTCTTCTCCCTGTACACCAACAGCTGCACCTCCAGTCATCAGTCGGTCAAGCTCCTGAAATTTGCTGATGACACCACCCTCATCGGACTCATCTCTGGTGGTGATGAGTCTGCCTACAGGTGGGAGATTGACCATCTGGCGATCTGGTGCAGCCAGAACAGCTTGGAGCTAAATGCTCTAAAGACAGTGGAGATGGTGGTGGACTTCAGGAAGAGCGCAGCCCCACCTGTCCCCATCACCCTGCTTAAAACCCCGGTGGACACTGTGGACTCCTTCCGCTTCCTGGGAACTATCATCTCCCAGGACCTCAAGTGGGAGCTGAACATCAGTTCAATAACCAGGAAGGCTCAGCAGAGGATGTACTTTCTGCGGCAGCTGAGGAAATTCAACCTGCCAAAGACTATGATGGTGCACTTCTACACCTCCATCATAGAGTCCATCCTCACCTCCTCCATCACCATCTGGTATGCTGCTGCCACTGCTAAGGACAAGGGCAGGCTGCAGCGTATCATTCGCTCAGCGGAGAAGGTGATTGGCTGCAGTCTCCCATCCCTCCTGGACCTGTACACCTCCAGGACTCTGAGGCGTGCAAGGAGGATTGTAGCTGACCCCTCCCACCCTGGACACAGACTTTTTCAATCACTGCCCTCTGGCAGGAGGATGCGGTCCATCAGGACCAAAACCTCACGCCACAAAAACAGTTTCTTTCCATCTGCAGCCAGCCTCATAAACAAGGCCCCTGACCCCCACTGACATCCCCACCCTCCCCTCCCAAGAGACACTTGTCATGGACAAGAATAAACACCTGCTTTTCTTTTTGCACTGTCTTGCACTATCCACCTGACATTTTGCACATATGCCAGTGTACTTATCTGTATATATTTTATTCTATTCTATTCCACTTCTTCTTTTATATATATTTTTTTAATGTTATTTTATTTCTTACTCTCTTAATCGTTTGCACCAACAGACCAAGACAAATTCCTTGTAATGTAATAATTACTTGGCAATAAACTTGATTCTGATTCTGATTCTGATTCTGATTCTGATTTTACAGCAATCTCATGGGATTCAAATAGCACTGCCTATCTGTACCCTCCCTGTTCGTCTTGTCTTGCCCTGTCCTTCATTTGTTTCCCCCTCAATTCACTGAGGTGCTGCACTGCCCCCTCTGGCTCATGATAGGAAAATTCAATAAAGAATGACAGTTTAGCCTCCAGAGGTGGCTGGTGATGGTCACGCACACGCACTAAATATTAATATATTTTGCTGCAAGACTAAAATATGCATTGATCTCATTAAAGTTGACCCCTTCTGTGGTGTTAAACATTGAGTATAAATGCAGACAAAAAAAAAAAAAAATTTGTCGCAAATACGTCATTCCGCGATATGAGGTCAAAAATGTCACACAAAGGTCAAAAATGTCACAAAAACGTCATACCGCTGTATGAGGTCCAAAATGTCACAAAAACGTCATACCGCGGAATGATGTCAAAAATGTCACAAAAACGTCATACCGCGGGATGATGTCAAAAATGTCACAAAAACGTCATACCGCGGTATGAGGTCAAAAATGTCACCAAAACGTCATACCGCGGAATGATGTAAAAAATGTCACAAAAATGTCACAAAAACGTCATGCCGCGGGATGATGTCAAAAATGTCACAAAAACGTCACGCCGCGGAATCATGTAAAAAATGTCAAAAAATGTCACAAAAACGTCATACCGCGGGATCATGTCAAAAATGTCGTAAAAAGATAAAAAATGTCTCAAAAACGTCATACCGCGGTATGAGGTCAAAAATGTCACAAAAACGTCATACTGCGGTATGAGGTCAAAAATGTCACAAAAACGTCATACCACGGTATGAGGTTTAAAGTGTCACAAAAACGTCATACCGCGGAATCATGTCAAAAATGTCACAAAAAGGTCAAAAATGTCACAAAAACGTCATACCGCGGAATGATGTCAAAAATTTCACAGAAAAGTCATACCGCGGTATAAGGTCAAAAATGTCACAAAAACGTCATATCACGGGATGAGGTCAAAAATGTCACAAAAACGTCATACCACGCGGAATCATGTAAAAAATGTCAAAAAAGGTCAAAAATGTCACAAAAACCTTATACCACGGTATGAGGTCAAAAATGTCACAAAAACGTCATACCGCGGTATGAGGTAAAAAACGTCACAAAAGTCACAAAAATTTCATACCACGGTATGAGGTCAAAAATGTCACAAAAACGTCATACCGCGGGATGAGGTCAAAAATGTCAAAAAAACGTCATACCGCGGTATGAGGTCAAAAATGTCGCAAAAACGTCATACCGCTGTATGAGGTCCAAAATGTCACAAAAACGTCATACCGCGGAATGATGTCAAAAATGTCACAAACACTTCATACCGCGGGATGATGTCAAAAATGTCACAAACACGTCACAAAAACGTCATACCACGGGATCATGTCAAAAATGTCATAAAAAGATCAAAAATGTCTCAAAAACGTCATACCGCGGTATAAGGTCAAAAATGTCACAAAAACGTCATACTGCGGTATGAGGTCAAAAATGTCACAAAAACGTCATACCACGGTATGAGGTTTAAAGTGTCACAAAAACGTCATACCGCGGAATCATGTCAAAAATGTCACAAAAAGGTCAAAAATGTCACAAAAACGTCATACCGCGGAATGATGTCAAAAATTTCACAGAAAAGTCATAAGGTCAAAAATGTCACAAAAACGTCATACCGCGGTATGAGGTCAAAAATGTCACAAAAACGTCATACCGCGCGGAATCATGTAAAAAATGTCAAAAAAGGTCAAAAATGTCACAAAAACCTTATACCACGGTATGAGGTCAAAAATGTTACAAAAACGTCATACCGCGGTATGAGGTAAAAAACGTCACAAAAGTCACAAAAATTTCATACCACGGTATGAGGTCAAAAATGTCACAAAAACGTCATACCGCGGGATGAGGTCAAAAATGTCAAAAAAACGTCATACCGCGGTATGAGGTCAAAAATGTCGCAAAAACGTCATACCGCTGTATGAGGTCCAAAATGTCACAAAAACGTCATACCGCGGAATGATGTCAAAAATGTCACAAACACGTCATACCGCGGGATGATGTCAAAAATGTCACAAACACGTCACAAAAACGTCATACCACGGGATCATGTCAAAAATGTCATAAAAAGATCAAAAATGTCTCAAAAATGTCATACCGCGGTATGAGGTCAAAAATATCACAAAAACGTCATACCGCGGTATGAGGTAAAAAGTGTCACAAAAACGTCATCCCGCGGAATCATGTCAAAAATGTCACAAAAAGGTCAAAAATGTCACATAAACGTCATGCGGCGGGATGATGTCAAAAATGTTCCAAAAAGGTCAAAAATTTCACAAAAACGTTATACCGCGGTATGAGGTCAAGAATGTCACAAAAACGTCATCGCGGTATGAGGTCAAAAACGTCACAAAAACGTCATGCGGCGGGATGATGTCAAAGATGTCACAAAAATTTCATACCACGGTATGAGGTCAAAAATGTCACAAAAACGTCATACCGCGGTATGAGGTCAAAAACGTCACAAAAGTCACAAAAATTTCATACCACAGTATGAGGTCAAAAATGTCGCAAATACGTCATACCGCTGTATAAGGTCCAAAATGTCAAAAAAACGTCATACGGCGGGATGATGTCAAAAATGTCAGAAAAAGGTGATACCGCCGGATGAGGTCAAAAATTTCACAAAAACGTTATACCGCAGTATGAGGTCAAAAATTCCTCAAAAACGTCATGCCGCGGGATGACGTCAAAAATGTCACAAAAACGTCATACCGCGGAATCATTTCAAAAATGTCACAAAAACGTCATACCGCGGGATGAGGTCAAAAATGTCACAAAAACGTCATATGGCGGGATAATGTAAAAAATGTCATTAAAAAGGTCAAAAATGTCACAAATACGGCATACCACGGTATGATGTCAAAAATGTCACAAAAACGTCATACCGCGGAATGATGTCAAAAATGTCACAAAAATTTCATGCCGCGGTATGAGGTCAAAAATGTCACAAACACGTCATACCGCGGAATCATTTCAAAAATGTCACAAAAACGTCATACCGCGGGATGAGGTCAAAAATGTCACAAAAACCTCATATGGCGGGATAATGTAAAAAATGTCATAAAAAAGGTCAAAAATGTCACAAAAACGTCATACCGCAGAATGATGTCAAAAATGTCACAAAAATTTCATACCGCGGTATGAGGTCAAAAATGTCACCAAAACGTCATAACGCGGAATCATGTCAAAAATGTCACAACAACGTCATACCGCGGGATGAGGTCAAAAATTTCACAAAAACGTCATACCGCGGGATGAGGTCAAAAATGTCACAAAAACGTCATATGAGGTCAAAAATGTCACAAAAACGTCATACCGCGGTATGAGGTCAAAAATTTCACAAAAACGTCATACAGCAGGATGAGGTCAAAAATTCCTCAAAAACGTCATACCGCGGAATGATGTCAAAAATGTCACAAAAACGTCATACCGCGGGATGATGTCAAAAATGTCACAAAAACGTCATACCGCGGTATGAGGTCAAAAATGTCACAAAAACGTCATACCGCGGAATCATGTAAAAAATGTCACAAAAATGTCACAAAAACGTCATACCGCGGGATGATGTCAAAAATGTCACAAAAGTCACAAAAACGTCATACCGCGGTATGAGGTCAAAAATGTCGCAAATACGTCATACCGCGGTATGAGGTCAAAAATGTCACAAAAAGGTCAAAAATGTCACAAAAACGTCATACCGCTGTATGAGATCCAAAATGTCACAAAAACTTCATACCGCGGAATGATTTCAAAAATGTCACAACAACGTCATACCGCGGGATGATGTCACAAATGTCACAAAAACGTCATACCGCGGTATGAGGTCAAAAATGTCACCAAAACGTCATACCGCGGAATAATGTAAAAAATGTCACAAAAATGTCACAAAAACGTCATACCGCCGGATCATGTCAAAAATGTCGTGAAAAGATCAAAAATGTCTCAAAAACGTCATACCGCGGTATGAAGTAAAAAATGTCACAAAAACGTCATACCGCGGTTTGAGGTCAAAAATGTCACAAAAACGTCATACCGCGGTATGAGGTTTATAGTGTCACAAAAACGTAATACCGCGGAATCATGTCAAAAATGTCACAAAAACGTCATACCGCGGAATGATGTCAAAAATTTCACAGAAAAGTCATACCGAGGTATGAGGTCAAAAATGTCACAAAAACGTCAAATGAGGTATGAGGTAGAAAATGTCACAAAAACGTCATACCGCGGAATCATGTAAAAAATGTCAAAAAAGGTAAAAAATGTCACAAAAACGTTATACCACGGTATGAGGTCAAAAATGTCACAAAAACGTCATACCGCGGTATGAGGTCAAAAATGTCACAAAAACGTCATACCGCGGAATGATGTCAAAAAGTTCAGAGAAAAGTCATACCGCGGTATGAGGTCAAAAATGTAACAAATACGTCATACTGCGGAATCATGTATAAAATGTCAAAAAAGGTCAAAAATGTCACAAAAACGTTATACCACGGTATGAGGTCAAAAATGTCACAAAAACGTCATACCGTGGTATGAGGTCAAAAACGTCACAAAAGTCACAAAAATTTCATACCACGGTATGAGGTCAAAAATGTCACAAAAACGTCATACCGCGTTATGAGGTCAAAAATGTCACAAAAACGTCATACCGCGGTATGAGGTCAAAAACGTCACTAAAGTCACAAAAACGTCATACCGCGCGGTATGAGGTCAAAAATGTCGCAAATACGTCATTCCGCGGTATGAGGTCAAAAATGTTACAAAAAGGTCAAAAATGTCGCAAAAACGTCACACCGCTGTATGAGGTCAAAAATGTCACAAAAACGTCATACCGCGGGATGATGTCAAAAATGTCACAAAGACGTCATACCGCGGAATCATGTAAAAAATGTCACAAAAATGTCACAAAAACGTCATTCCGCGGGATCATGTCAAAAATGTCATAAAAAGATCAAAAATGTGTCAAAAACGTCATACCGCGGTATGAAGTCAAAATTATCGCAAAAACGTCATACCGCGGTATGAGGTCAAAAATGTCACAAAAACGTCATACCGCGGTATGAGGTAAGAAGTGTCACAAAAACGTCATAATGCGGAATCTTGTCAAAACTGTCACAAAAAGGTCAAAAATGTCACAAAAACGTCATACTGCGGTATGAGGTCAAAAATGTCACAAAAACGTCATACGGCGGGATGATGTCAAAGATGTCACAAAAACTTCATACCACGGTATGAGGTCAAGAATGTCACAAAAACGTCATACCGTGATGAGGTCAAAAATTTCACAAAAACGTCATACCGCGGTATGAGGTCAAAATTGTCACATAAACGTCATGCTGCGAAATGATGTCAGAAATGTCACAAAAAGGTAAAAAATTTCACAAAAACGTCATACCGCGGTATGAGGTCAAAAATGTCACAAAAATTTCGTACCGCGGTATGAGGTCAAAAGCGTCACAAAAGTCACAATAACGTCATGCCGCGGTATGAGGTCAAAAATGTCGCAAAAACCTCATACCGCGGAATGATGTCAAAAATTTCACAAAAAAGTCAGTCCGCGGGATGATGTCAAAAATGTCACAAAAACATCATACCGCGGGATGAGTTCAAAAATGTCTCAAAAACGTCATACAGCGGAATCATGTAAAAAATGTCACAAAAATGTCAAAAATTTCACAAAAACGTCATAACGCGGTATGAGGTCAAAAACGTCACGAAAACGTCATACCGCGGTATGAGGTCAAAAATGTCACAAAAACGTCATACCGCGGTATGAGGTCAAAAATGTCACCAAAACGTCATACCGCGGAATCATGTAAAAAATGTCACAAAAAGGTCAAAAATTTCATAAAAACGTCATACCGCGGAATCATGTAAAAAATGTCACAAAAAAGTCATACAGCGGGATGATGTCAAAAATGTTCCAAAAAGGTCAAAAATCTCACAAAAACATCATACCGCGGTATGAGGTCAAAAACGTCACAAAAACATCATCCCGCGGTATGAGGTCAGAAATGTCGCAAAAACGTCATACGGCGGGATGATGTCAAAAATGTCACAAAAACTTCATACCACGGAATGAGGTCAAAAATGTCACAAAAACGTCATACCGTGGTGTGAGGTCAAAATTGTCACAAAAACGTCATGCCGCGGAATGTTGTCAAAAATGTCACAAAACTTTCATACCGCAGTATGATGTCAAAAATGTCACAAAAACGTCATACCGCGGAATCATGCAAAAAATGTCACAAAAAGGTCAAAAATGTCACAAAAACGTCATACCGCGGTATGAGGTCAAAAATATCACAAAAACGTTATACCGCGGGATGAGGTCAAAAAAGTGACAAAAACGTCATGCCGCGGGATGAGGTCAAAAATGTCACGAAAACGTCATACCACTGTATGAGGTGAAAAATGTCACAAAAACGTCATACCGCAGTATGAGGTAAAAAACGTCACAAAAGTCACAAAAATTTCATACCACGGTATGAGGTCAAAAATGTCACAAAAACGTCATACCGCGGTATGAGGTCAAAAACGTCACAAAAGTCACAAAAACGTCATACCGCTGTATGAGGTCCAAAATGTCACAAAAACGTCATACGGCGGTAGGGGTCAAAAATCTCAGAAAAAGGTGATACCGCCGGATGAGGTCAAAAATTTCACAAAAACGTTATACCGCAGTATGAGGTCAAAAATTCCTCAAAAACGTCATGCCGCGGGATGATGTCAGAAATGTCACAAAAACGTCATACGGCGGGATGATGTAAAAAATGTCACAAAAACGTCATACCGCGGAATCATTTCAAAAATGTCACAAAAACGTCATACCGCGGGATGATGTCAGAAATGTCACAAAAACGTCACATGGCGGGATAATGTAAAAAATGTCATAAAAAAGGTCAAAAATGTCACAAAAACGGCATACCACGGTATGAGGTCAAAAATGTCACAAAAACGTCATACCGCGGAATCATGTCAAAAATGTCACAAAAACGTCATACCGCGGGATGAGGTCAAAAATGTCACAAAAACGTCATATGGCGGGATAATGTAAAAAATGTCATAAAAAAGGTCAAAAATGTCACAAAAACGGCATACCATGGTATGATGTCAAAAATGACACAAAAACGTCACATTGCTGGATGAGGTCAAAAATGTCACAAAAACGTCATACCGCAGTATGAGGTCAAAAACGTCACAAAAGTCACAAAAACTTCATACCGCGGTATGAGGTCAAAAATGTCGCAAAAACGTCATACCGCGGAATGATGTCAAAAATTTAACAAAAAACTCATACCGCGGGATGATGTCAAAAATGTCACAAGAAAGTCATACCGCGGTAAGAAGTCAACAATGTCACAAAAACGTCATAGCGCTGGATGAGGTCAAAAATGTCACAAAAACGTCATACCGCGGAATCATTTCAAAAATGTCACAAAAACGTCATACCGCGGGATGAGGTCAAAAATGTCACAAAAACGTCATGCCGCGGGATGAGGTCAAAAATGTCACGAAAACGTCATACCACTGTATGAGGTCAAAAATCTTAGAAAAATGTCATACCGCGGGATGAGGTCAAAAATTTCACAAAAACGTTATACCGCAGTTTAAGGTCAAAAATGTCACCAAAACGTCATACCGCGGAATGATGTCAAAAATTCCTCAAAAACGTCATACCGCTGGATGATGTCAAAAATGTCACAAAAACGTCATACCGCTGGATGAGGTCAAAAATGTCACAAAAACGTTATACCGCGGGATGAGGTCAAAAAAGTGACAAAAACGTCATGCCGCGGGATGAGGTCAAAAATGTCACGAAAACGTCATACCA
>JAMOIN010001843.1:0-19891 GCA_024666655.1 Dascyllus trimaculatus
CAAAAACGTCACAAAAGTCACAAAAACGTCATATCGCGGGATGAGGTAGAAAAATGTCGCAAAAACGTCATTTGGCGGGATGATGTCAAAAATGTCACAAAAACTTCATTCCACGGTATGAGGTCAAAAATGTCACAAAAAGGTCAAAAATGTAACAAAAAAGTCATACCGCGGTGTGAGGTAAAATATGTCACAAAAACGTCATGACGCGGGGATGAGGTCATGAAATGTCGCAAAAACGTCATACCGCGAAATCATGTCAAAAATGTCACAAAAAGGTAAAAAATGTCACAAAAACGTCATACCGCGGTGTGAGGTAAAATATGTCACAAAAACGTCATACCGCGGAATCATGTAAAAAATGTCACAAAAAGGTCAAAAATGTCACAAAAACGTTATACCGTGGTCTGAGGTCAAAAATGTCACAAAACTCACAAAAACGTCATCCCGTGGTATGAGGTCAAAACTGTCGCAAATACGTCATACCGCGGAATCATGTAAAAAATGTCACAAAAAGGTCAAAAATGTCACAAAAACGTTATACCGTGGTATGAGGTCAAAAACGTCACAAAAGTCACAAAAACGTCATACCGCGGTATGAGGTCAAAACTGTCGCAAATACGTCATTCCGCGGTTTGAGGTCAAAAACGTCACGAACACGTCATACTGCGGCATGAGGTCAAAAATGTCACAAAAACTTTATACCGCGGGATGAGGTCAAAAATGTCACAAAAACGTCATACCGCGGTGTGAGGTCAAAAATGTCACAAAAACGTTATACCACGGAATGAGGTCAGAAATATCACAAAAAGGTCAAAAATGTCACAAAAACGTTATACCGCGGTATGAGGTGAAAAATGTCACAAAAACATCATACCGCGGTATGAGGTCAAAAATGTCGCAAAAAATGTCATACCGCGGTATGAGGTCAAAAATGTCACAAAAACTCAAAAATGTCACAAAAACGTCATACCGCGGTATGAGGTCAAAAATGTCACAAATAGGTCAACAATGTCTCAAAAACGTGATACCGCGGTATGAGGTCAAAAATGTCACAAAAACGTCATACCGCGGTATGAGGTCAAAAACGTCACAAAAGTCACAAAAACGTGATACCGCGGTATGAGGTCAAAAACGTCACAAAATTCACAAAAACGTCATACCGCGGTATGAGGTCAAAACTGTCGCAAATACGTCATACCGTGGAATGAGGTCAAAAATGTCACAAAAACGTCATACCGTGGTATGAGGTCAAAAATGTCACAAAAACGTCATACCGTGGAATCATGTAAAAAATGTCACAAAAAGGTCAAAAATGTAATACCGCGGAATGAGGTCAAAAACGTCACTAAAATGTCATACCGCGGTATGAGGTCAAAAATGTCACAAAAACGTTATACCGCGGGATGAGGTCAAAAATGTCACAAAAACGTCATACCGCGGAATGATGTGAAAAATTTCAAAGAAAAGTCATACCGCGGCATAAGGTCAAAAATGTCACAAAAACGTCACACCGCGGGATGAGGTCATGAAATGTCGCAAAAACGTCATACCGCGAAATCATGTCAAAAATGTCACAAAAAGGTAAAAAATGTCACAAAAACGTCATACCGTGGTATGAGGTCAAAAATGTCACAAAAACGTCATACCGCGGAATCATGTAAAAAATGTCACAAAAAGGTCAAAAATGTCACAAAAACGTTATACCGTGGTCTGAGGTCAAAAATGTCACAAAAGTCACAAAAACGTCATCCCGTGGTATGAGGTCAAAACTGTCGCAAATACGTCATACCGCGGAATCATGTACAAAATGTCACAAAAAGGTCAAAAATGTCACAAAAATGTTTTACCGTGGTATGAGGTTAAAAACGTCACAAAAGTCACAAAAACGTCATACCGCGGTATGAGGTCAAAACTGTCGCAAATACGTCATTCCACGGTTTGAGGTCAAAAACGTCACGAACACGTCATTCTGCGGCATGAGGTCAAAAATGTCACAAAAACTTTATACCGCGGGATGAGGTCAAAAATGTCACAAAAACGTCATACCGCGGTGTGAGGTCAAAAATGTCACAAAAACGTTATACCACGGAATGAGGTCAGAAATATCACAAAAAGGTCAAAAATGTCACAAAAACGTTATACCGCGGTCTGAGGTGAAAAATGTCACAAAAACATCATACCGCGGTATGAGGTCAAAAATGTCGCAAAAAATGTCATACCGCGGTATGAGGTCAAAAATGTCACAAAAACTCAAAAATGTCACAAAAACGTCACACCGCGGTATGAGGTCAAAAATGTCACAAATAGGTCAAAAATCTCTCAAAAACGTGATACCGCGGTATGAGGTCAAAAATGTCACAAAAACGTCATACCGCGGTATGAGGTCAAAAACGTCACAAAAGTCACAAAAACGTGATACCGCGGTATGAGGTCAAAAACGTCACAAAATTCACAAAAACGTCATACCGCGGTATGAGGTCAAAAATGTCACAAAAACGTCATACCGTGGAATGAGGTCAAAAATGTCACAAAAACGTCATACCGCGGTATGAGGTCAAAAATGTCACAAAAACGTCATACCGTGGAATCATGTAAAAAATGTCACAAAAAGGTCAAAAATGTAATACCGCGGAATGAGGTCAAAAACGTCACTAAAATGTCATACCGCGGTATGAGGTCAAAAATGTCACAAAAACGTTATACCGCGGGATGAGGTCAAAAATGTCACAAAAACGTCATACCGCGGAATGATGTGAAAAATTTCAAAGAAAAGTCATACCGCGGCATAAGGTCAAAAATGTCACAAAAACGTCACACCGCGGGATGAGGTCATGAAATGTCGCAAAAACGTCATACCGCGAAATCATGTCAAAAATGTCACAAAAACGTCATACCGCGGTATGAGGTCAAAAATTTCACAAAAACGTCATACCGCGGAATCATGTAAAAAATGTCACAAAAAGGTCAAAAATGTCACAAAAACGTCACACCGCGGGATGAGGTCATGAAATGTCACAAAAACGTCATACCGCCGTATGAGGTCAAAAATGTCACAAATACGTTATACCACGGTATGAGGTCAGAAATATCACAAAAAGGTCAAAAATGTCACAAAAACGTCATACCGTGGTATGAGGTCAAAAATTTCACAAAAACGTCATACCGCGGTATGAGGTCAAAAATGTCACAAAAACGTCATACCGCGGGATGATGTCAAAAATGTCACAAAAATTTCATACCGCGGTCTGAGGTCAAAAATGTCACAAAAACTGAAAAATATCACAAAAACGTCATACCGCGGTATGAGGTCAAAAATGTCACAAAAACCTCATACCGCGGAATGATGTGAAAAATTTCACAGAAAAGTCATACCGCGGCATAAGGTCAAAAATGTCACAAAAACGTCACACCGCGGGTTGAGGTCATGAAATGTCGCAAAAACGTCATACCGCGAAATCATGTCAAAAATGTCACAAAAAGGTAAAAAATGTCACATACCGCGGTATGACGTTTTTGAGGTCAAAAATGTCACAAAAACGTCATACCGCGGAATCATGTAAAAAATGTCACAAAAAGGTCAAAAATGTCTCAAAAACGTGATACCGCGGTATGAGGTCAAAACTGTCGCAAATACGTCATACCGCGGTATGAGGCCAAAAATGTCACAAAAACGTCATACCGCGGAGTCATGTAAAAAATGTCACAAAAAGGTCAAAAATATCATACCGCGGTATGAGGTCAAAAACGTCACAAAAGTCACAAAAACGTCATACCGCGGTATGAGGTCAAAACTGTCGCAAATACGTCATATCGCGGTTTGAGGTCAAAAATGTCACGAACACGTCATACCGCGGCATGAGGTCAAAAATGTCACAAAAACTTTATACCACGGTATGAGGTCAAAAATGTCATACCGCGGTATGAGTTCAAAAACGTCACAAAAGTCACAAAAACGTCATATCGCGGGATGAGGTAGAAAAATGTCGCAAAAACGTCATTTGGCGGGATGATGTCAAAAATGTCACAAAAACTTCATTCCACGGTATGAGGTCAAAAATGTCACAAAAAGGTCAAAAATGTAACAAAAAAGTCATACCGCGGTGTGAGGTAAAATATGTCACAAAAACGTCATGACGCGGGGATGAGGTCATGAAATGTCGCAAAAACGTCATACCGCGAAATCATGTCAAAAATGTCACAAAAAGGTAAAAAATGTCACAAAAACGTCATACCGTGGTATGAGGTCAAAAATGTCACAAAAACGTCATACCGCGGAATCATGTATAAAATGTCACAAAAAGGTCAAAAATGTCACAAAAACGTTATACCGTGGTCTGAGGTCAAAAATGTCACAAAAGTCACAAAAACGTCATCCCGTGGTATGAGGTCAAAACTGTCGCAAATACGTCATACCGCGGAATCATGTAAAAAATGTCACAAAAAGGTCAAAAATGTCACAAAAATGTTATACCGTGGTATGAGGTTAAAAACGTCACAAAAGTCACAAAAACGTCATACCGCGGTATGAGGTCAAAACTGTCGCAAATACGTCATTCCACGGTTTGAGGTCAAAAACGTCACGAACACGTCATACTGCGGCATGAGGTCAAAAATGTCACAAAAACTTTATACCGCGGGATGAGGTCAAAAATGTCACAAAAACGTCATACCGCGGTGTGAGGTCAAAAATGTCACAAAAACGTTATACCACGGAATGAGGTCAGAAATATCACAAAAAGGTCAAAAATGTCACAAAAACGTTATACCGCGGTATGAGGTGAAAAATGTCACAAAAACATCATACCGCGGTATGAGGTCAAAAATGTCGCAAAAAATGTCATACCGCGGTATGAGGTCAAAAATGTCACAAAAACTCAAAAATGTCACAAAAACGTCACACCGCGGTATGAGGTCAAAAATGTCACAAATAGGTCAAAAATGTCTCAAAAACGTGATACCGCGGTATGAGGTCAAAAATGTCACAAAAACGTCATACCGCGGTATGAGGTCAAAAACGTCACAAAAGTCACAAAAACGTGATACCGCGGTATGAGGTCAAAAACGTCACAAAATTCACAAAAACGTCATACCGCGGTATGAGGTCAAAACTGTCGCAAATACGTCATACCGTGGAATGAGGTCAAAAATGTCACAAAAACGTCATACCGTGGTATGAGGTCAAAAATGTCACAAAAACGTCATACCGTGGAATCATGTAAAAAATGTCACAAAAAGGTCAAAAATGTAATACCGCGGAATGAGGTCAAAAACGTCACTAAAATGTCATACCGCGGTATGAGGTCAAAAATGTCACAAAAACGTTATACCGCGGGATGAGGTCAAAAATGTCACAAAAACGTCATTCCGCGGAATGATGTGAAAAATTTCAAAGAAAAGTCATACCGCGGCATAAGGTCAAAAATGTCACAAAAACGTCACACCGCGGGATGAGGTCATGAAATGTCGCGAAAACGTCATACCGCGAAATCATGTCAAAAATGTCACAAAAACGTCATACCGCGGTATGAGGTCAAAAATTTCACAAAAACGTCATACCGCGGAATCATGTAAAAAATGTCACAAAAAGGTCAAAAATGTCACAAAAACGTCACACCGCGGGATGAGGTCATGAAATGTCACAAAAACGTCATACCGCCGTATGAGGTCAAAAATGTCTCAAAAACGTTATACCACGGTATGAGGTCAGAAATATCACAAAAAGGTCAAAAATGTCACAAAAACGTCATACCGCGGTATGAGGTCAAAAATGTCACAAAAACGTCATACCGCGGGATGGTGTCAAAAATGTCACAAAAACTGAAAAATATCACAAAAACGTCATACCGCGGTATGAGGTCAAAAATGTCACAAAAACGTCATACCGCGGAATGATGTGAAAAATTTCACAGAAAAGTCATACCGCGGCATAAGGTCAAAAATGTCACAAAAACGTCACACCGCGGGTTGAGGTCATGAAATGTCGCAAAAACGTCAAACCGCGAAATCATGTCAAAAATGTCACAAAAAGGTAAAAAATGTCACATACCGCGGTATGACGTTTTTGAGGTCAAAAATGTCACAAAAACGTCATACCGCGGAATCATGTAAAAAATGTCACAAAAAGGTCAAAAATGTCTCAAAAACGTGATACCGCGGTATGAGGTCAAAACTGTCGCAAATACGTCATACCGCGGTATGAGGCCAAAAATGTCACAAAAACGTCATACCGCGGAGTCATGTAAAAAATGTCACAAAAAGGTCAAAAATATCATACCGCGGTATGAGGTCAAAAACGTCACAAAAGTCACAAAAACGTCATACCGCGGTATGAGGTCAAAACTGTCGCAAATACGTCATATCGCGGTTTGAGGTCAAAAATGTCACGAACACGTCATACCGCGGCATGAGGTCAAAAATGTCACAAAAACTTTATACCGCGGTATGAGGTCAAAAATGTCATACCGCGGAATGAGGTCAAAAATGTCACAAAAGTCACAAAAACGTCATACCGCGGTATGAGGTCAAAACTGTCGCAAATACGTCATACCGCTGTATGAGGTCAAAAACGTCACGAAAACGTCATACCGCGGTATGAGGTCAAAAATGTCACAAAAAATGTCACAAAAACGTTATACGATGAGGTCAAAAATGTCACAAAAGTCACAAAAACGTCATACCGCGGTATGAGGTCAAAAATGTCACAAATACGTCATGCCGCGGAATGTTGTCAATAATGTCACAAAAGCGTCATACTGCGGGATGATGTCAAAAATGTCACAAAAATTTCATACCGCGGTTTGAGGTCAAAAATGTCACAAAGACGTCATAACGCGGAATCATGTCAAAAATATCACAAAAAGGTCAATAATGTCACAAAAACGCAATACAGCGGGATGAGGTCAAAAATGTCACAAAAAATTCATCCCGCGGTATGAGGTCAAAAATGTCACAAAAACGTCATACCGCCGTATGAGGTCAAAAATGTCACAAAAACGTTATACCACGGTATGAAGTAAGAAATATCACAAAAAGGTCAAAACTGTCGCAAATACGTCATACCGCGGTATGAGGCCAAAAATGTCACAAAAACGTCATCCCGCGGTATGAGGTCAAAAATGTCACAAAAACGTCATACCGCGGAGTCATGTAAAAAATGTCACAAAAAGGTCAAAAATATCATACCGCGGTATGAGGTCAAAAACGTCACAAAAGTCACAAAAACGTCATACCGCGGTATGAGGTCAAAACTGTCGCAAATACGTCATATCGCGGTTTGAGGTCAAAAATGTCACGAACACGTCATACCGCGGCATGAGGTCAAAAATGTCACAAAAACGTTATACCGCGGTATGAGGTCAAAAATGTCACAAAAACGTCATACCGCGGTATATGGTACAAAATGTCGCAAAAATGGTCATACCGCGGTATGAGGTCAAAAATGTCACAAAAACGTCATGCCGCGGAATGTTGTCAATAATGTCACAAAAACGTAATACTGCGGGATGAGGTCAAAAATGTCACAAAAACGTCATACCGCGGTATGAGGTCAAAAATGTCACAAAAACGTCATACCGCGGAATCATGTAAAAAGTGTCACAAAAAGGTCAATAATGTCACAAAAACGCAATACAGCGGGATGAGGTCAAAAATGTCACAAAAACTTCATCCCGCGGTATGAGGTCAAAAATGTCACAAAAACGTCATACCGCGGAATCATGTAAAAAATGTCACAAAAAGGTCAAAAATGTCATACCGCGGAATGAGGTCAAAAATGTCACAAAAGTCACAAAAACGTCATACCGCGGTATGAGGTCAAAACTGTCGCAAATACGTCATACCGCTGTATGAGGTCAAAAACGTCACGAAAACGTCATACCGCGGTATGAGGTCAAAAATGTCACAAAAAATGTCACAAAAACGTTATACGATGAGGTCAAAAATGTCACAAAAGTCACAAAAACGTCATACCGCGGTATGAGGTCAAAAATGTCACAAATACGTCATGCCGCGGAATGTTGTCAATAATGTCACAAAAACGTCATACTGCGGGATGATGTCAAAAATGTCACAAAAATTTCATACTGCGGTTTGAGGTCAAAAATGTCACAAAGACGTCATACCGCGGAATCATGTCAAAAATGTCACAAAAAGGTCAATAATGTCACAAAAACGCAATACAGCGGGATGAGGTCAAAAATGTCACAAAAAATTCATCCCGCGGTATGAGGTCAAAAATGTCACAAAAACGTCATACCGCCGTATGAGGTCAAAAATGTCACAAAAACGTTATACCACGGTATGAGGTAAGAAATATCACAAAAAGGTCAAAAATGTCACAAAAACGTCATACCGTGGTATGAGGTCAAAAAAATCACAAAAACGTCATATAGCGGTATGAGGTCAAAAATGTCACAAAAACGTCATACCGCGGAATCATGTAAAAAATGTCACAAAAAGGTCAAAAATGTCATACCGCGGAATGAGGTCAAAAATGTCACAAAAGTCACAAAAACGTCATACCGCGGTATGAGGTCAAAACTGTCGCAAATACGTTATACCGCGGGATGAGGTCAAAAATGTCACAAAAGTCACAAAAACGTCATACCGCGGTATGAGGTCAAAAATGTCACAAAAACGTCATACCGCGGAATCATGTAAAGAATGTCACAAAGAGGTCAAAAATGTCACAAAAACGTTATACCGTGGTATGAGGTCAAAAATGTCACAAAAGTCACAAAAACGTCATACCGCGGTATGAGGTCAAAAATGTCACAAAAACGTCATGCCGCGGAATGTTGTCAATAATGTCACAAAAACGTCATACTGCGGGATGATGTCAAAAATGTCACAAAAATTTCATACCGCGGTTTGAGGTCAAAAATGTCACAAAGACGTCATACCGCGGAATCATGTCAAAAATGTCACAAAAAGGTCAAAAATTTCACAAAAAAGTCATACCGCGGGATCATGTCGAAAATGTCATAAAAAGGTCAAAAATGTCTCAAAAATTTCATTCCGCGGTATGAGGTCAAAAATGTCACAAAAAGGTCAAAAATGTCGCAAAAACGTCATACCGCTGTATGAGGTCAAAAATGTCACAATAACCTCATACCGCGGAATGATGTCAAAAATTTCACAAAAAAGTCTTACCGCGGGATCATGTCAAAAATGTCATAAAAAGATAAAAAATTTCTCAAAAATGTCATACCGCAGAATGATGTCAAAAATGTCACAAAAATGTCATGCCGCGGAATGTTGTCAATAATGTCACAAAAACATCATACTGCGGGATGATGTCAAAAATGTCACAAAAATTTCATACCGCGGGATGAGGTCAAAATGTCACAAAAACGTCATACCACGGTATGACGTCAAAAATGTGAAAAAAACATCATACCGCGGTATGAGTTCCAAAACGTCACAAAAGTCACAAAAACGTCATATCGCGGTATGAGGTCAAAATTGTCGCAAAAACGTCATTTGGCGGGATGATGTCAAAAATGTCACAAAAACTTCATTCCACGGTATGAGGTCAAAAATGTCACAAAAAGGTCAAAAATGTAACAAAAAAGTCATACAGCGGTATGAGGTCAAAAATGTCACAAAAAGGTCAAAAATGTCGCAAAAACGTCATACCGCGGGATGAGGTCAAAAATGTCACAATAACCTCATACCGCGGAATGATGTCAAAAATTTCACAAAACAGTCATACCGCGGTTAGAGGTCAAAAATGTGACAAAAACGTCATTGCGCGGGATCATGTCAAAAATGTCATAAAAAGATAAAAAAATTCTCAAAAACGTCATACCGCAGAATGATGTCAAAAATGTCACAAAAACGTCATGCCGCGGAATGTTGTCAATAATGTCACAAAAACATCATACTGCGGGATGATGTCAAAAATGTCACAAAAACGTCATTCCACGGTATGAGGTCAAAAATGTCAAAAAATGGTCAAAAATGTAACAAAAAAGTCATACCGCGGTGTGAGGTCAAAAATGTCACAAAAACATCATGACGCGGAATGTTGTCAAAAATGTCACAAAAACGTCATACCGCGGGATGATGTCAAAAATGTCACAAAAGTTTCATACCGCAGTATGATGTCAAAAATGTCACAAAAATGTCATACCGCAGTATGTCAAAATGTCACAAAATCGTCAAACCGCGGGATGATGTCAAAAATGTCACAAAAAGGTCAAACACGTCTCTAAAACATCACACCGCGGTATGAGGTCAAAAATTTCACAAAAACGTCAAACCGCGGTATGAGGTCAAAATTGTCACATAATTGTCATACTGCGGAATGATGTCAAAAATGTCACAAAAAGGTAAAAAATGTCAAAAACGTCATTCCACGGTATGAGGTCAACAATGTCGCAAAAACGTCATACCGCGGTATGAGGTCAAAAATGTCACAAAAACGTCATACCGCGGAATCATGTAAAGAATGTCACAAAGAGGTCAAAAATGTCACAAAAACGTTATACCGTGGTATGAGGTCAAAAATGTCACAAAAGTCACAAAAACGTCATACCGCGGTATGAGGTCAAAAATGTCACAAAAACGTCATGCCGCGGAATGTTGTCAATAATGTCACAAAAACGTCATACTGCGGGATGATGTCAAAAATGTCACAAAAATTTCATACCGCGGTTTGAGGTCAAAAATGTCACAAAGACGTCATACCGCGGAATCATGTCAAAAATGTCACAAAAAGGTCAAAAATTTCACAAAAAAGTCATACCGCGGGATCATGTCGAAAATGTCATAAAAAGGTCAAAAATGTCTCAAAAATTTCATTCCGCGGTATGAGGTCAAAAATGTCACAAAAAGGTCAAAAATGTCGCAAAAACGTCATACCGCTGTATGAGGTCAAAAATGTCACAATAACCTCATACCGCGGAATGATGTCAAAAATTTCACAAAAAAGTCTTACCGCGGGATCATGTCAAAAATGTCATAAAAAGATAAAAAATTTCTCAAAAATGTCATACCGCAGAATGATGTCAAAAATGTCACAAAAATGTCATGCCGCGGAATGTTGTCAATAATGTCACAAAAACATCATACTGCGGGATGATGTCAAAAATGTCACAAAAATTTCATACCGCGGGATGAGGTCAAAATGTCACAAAAACGTCATACCACGGTATGACGTCAAAAATGTGAAAAAAACATCATACCGCGGTATGAGTTCCGAAACGTCACAAAAGTCACAAAAACGTCATATCGCGGTATGAGGTCAAAATTGTCGCAAAAACGTCATTTGGCGGGATGATGTCAAAAATGTCACAAAAACTTCATTCCACGGTATGAGGTCAAAAATGTCACAAAAAGGTCAAAAATGTAACAAAAAAGTCATACAGCGGTATGAGGTCAAAAATGTCACAAAAAGGTCAAAAATGTCGCAAAAACGTCATACCGCTGTATGAGGTCAAAAATGTCACAATAACCTCATACCGCGGAATGATGTCAAAAATTTCACAAAAAAGTCTTACCGCGGGATGAGGTCAAAAATGTCACAATAACCTCATACCGCGGAATGATGTCAAAAATTTCACAAAAAAGTCATACCGCGGTTAGAGGTCAAAAATGTGACAAAAACGTCATTGCGCGGGATCATGTCAAAAATGTCATAAAAAGATAAAAAAATTCTCAAAAACGTCATACCGCAGAATGATGTCAAAAATGTCACAAAAACGTCATGCCGCGGAATGTTGTCAATAATGTCACAAAAACATCATACTGCGGGATGATGTCAAAAATGTCACAAAAACTTCATTCCACGGTATGAGGTCAAAAATGTCAAAAAATGGTCAAAAATGTAACAAAAAAGTCATACCGCGGTGTGAGGTCAAAAATGTCACAAAAACATCATGACGCGGAATGTTGTCAAAAATGTCACAAAAACGTCATACCGCGGGATGATGTCAAAAATGTCACAAAAGTTTCATACCGCAGTATGATGTCAAAAATGTCACAAAAATGTCATACCGCAGTATGTCAAAATGTCACAAAATCGTCAAACCGCGGGATGATGTCAAAAATGTCACAAAAAGGTCAAACACGTCTCTAAAACATCACACCGCGGTATGAGGTCAAAAATTTCACAAAAACGTCAAACCGCGGTATGAGGTCAAAATTGTCACATAAACGTCATACTGCGGAATGATGTCAAAAATGTCACAAAAAGGTAAAAAATGTCAAAAACGTCATTCCACGGTATGAGGTCAACAATGTCGCAAAAACGTCATACCGCGGTATGAGGTCAAAAATGTTACAAAAACGTCATACCGCGGGATGAGGTCAAAAATGTCACAAAAGTCACAAAAACGTCATGCAGCGGTATGAGGTCAAAAATTGCACAAAAAGGTCAAAAATGTCGAAAAACGTCATATCACGGGATGAGGTCAAAAATGTCACAAAAACGTCATAACGCGGTATG
This sequence comes from Dascyllus trimaculatus, assembly GCA_024666655.1. Taxonomy (NCBI): domain Eukaryota; kingdom Metazoa; phylum Chordata; class Actinopteri; family Pomacentridae; genus Dascyllus; species Dascyllus trimaculatus. Next base: position 12,452 of record JAMOIN010001843.1, read on the forward strand.
AGGTGAAAAACGTCACAAAAGTCACAAAAACGTCATACCGCGGAATGATGTCAAAAATGTCACAAAAACGTCATTCCGCGGGATGAGGTCAAAAATGTCACAAAAACGTCATACCGCGGTTAGAGGTAAAAAATGTCACAAAAACGTCATACCGCGGGATCATGTCAAAAATGTCATAAAAAGATCAAAAATGTCTCAAAAACGTCATACCGCAGAATGATGTCAAAAATGTCACAAAAACGTCGTACCGCGGGATGAGGTAAAAAATATCACAAAAACGTCATATCGCGGGATGAGGTCAAAAATGTCACAAAAACGTCATACTGCGGTATGAGGTCAAAAATGTGAAAAAAACATACCGGGGTATGAGGTCAAAAACGTCACAAAAGTCACAAAAACGTCATGATGTCAAAAATGTCACAAAAAGGTCAAAAATGTCAAAAACGTCATACCACGGTATGAGGTCAAAAATGTCACAAATACATCATACAGCGGGATGAGGTCAAAAATGTTCCAAAAAGGTCAAAAATGTCACAAAAAAGTCATAAAGCGGTATGAAGTCAAAAATGTCACAAAAACGTCATACCGCGGCATAAGGTCAAAAACGTCACAAAAATGTCACAAAAAGGTCAAAATTGTCATAAAAGTCATACCGCGGTATGAGGTCAAGAATGTCAAAAAAACGTGATACCGCGGTATGACGTCAAAAATTTCACAAAAACGTCACATCGCGGGATGAGGTAAAAAATGTCACAAAAATGTCATACGGCGGGATGAAGTAAAAAATGTCACAAAAATTTCATACCGGGTATGAGGTCAAAAATGTAAAAAAAAACATCATGCCACGGGATGAGGTCAAAAATTTCAGAAAAAGGTCAAAAATATAACAAAAACGTCATACCGCGGGATGAGGTCAAAAATGTCACAGAAAAATAATAAAGCGGTATGAAGTCAAAAATATCACAAAAACGTCATACCGCGGTATCAGGTCAAAAACGTCACAAAAAGGTCAAAAATGTCACAAAAAGGTCAAAGATGTCACATAAAAGTCATACCGCGGTATGAGGTCAAAAACGTCACAAAAATTTCATTCCGCGGGATGATGTCAAAAATGTCACAAAAAGGCTAAACACGTCTCAAAAACATCACAACGCGGTATGAGGTCAAAAATTTCACAAAAAGGTCATACCGCGGTATGAGGTCAAAATTGTCACATAAACGTCATACTGCGGAATGATGTCAAAAATGTCACAAAAAGGTAAAAAATGTCAAAAACGTCATTCCACGGTATGAGGTCAACAATGTCGCAAAAACGTCATACCGCGGTATGAGGTCAAAAATGTTACAAAAACGTCATACCGCGGGATGAGGTCAAAAATGTCACAAAAGTCACAAAAACGTCATGCAGCGGTATGAGGTCAAAAATTGCACAAAAAGGTCAAAAATGTCGAAAAACGTCATATCACGGGATGAGGTCAAAAATGTCACAAAAACGTCATAACGCGGTATGAGGTGAAAAACGTCACAAAAGTCACAAAAACGTCATACCGCGGAATGATGTCAAAAATGTCACAAAAACGTTATTCCGCGGGATGAGGTCAAAAATGTCACAAAAACGTCATACCGCGGTTAGAGGTCAAAAATGTCACAAAAACGTCATACCGCGGGATCATGTCAAAAATGTCATAAAAAGATCAAAAATGTCTCAAAAACGTCATACCGCAGAATGATGTCAAAAATGTCACAAAAACGTCGTACCGCGGGATGAAGTAAAAAATGTCACAAAAACGTCATATCACGGGATGAGGTCAAAAATGTCACAAAAACGTCATACTGCGGTATGAGGTCAAAAATGTGAAAAAAGCATACCGCGGTATGAGGTCAAAAACGTCACAAATACATCATACAGCGGGATGAGGTCAAAAATGTTCCAAAAAGGTCAAAAATGTCACAAAAACGTCATAACGCGGTATGAGGTGAAAAACGTCACAAAAGTCACAAAAACGTCATACCGCGGAATGATGTCAAAAATGTCACAAAAACGTTATTCCGCGGGATGAGGTCAAAAATGTCACAAAAACGTCATACCGCGGTTAGAGGTCAAAAATGTCACAAAAACGTCATACCGCGGGATCATGTCAAAAATGTCACAAAAAGGTCAAAAATTTCTCAAAAACGTCATTCCGCAGTATGAGGTCAAAAATGTAAGAAAAACGTCATGCCACGGGATGAGGTCAAAAATTTCAGAAAAAGGTCAAAAATATCACAAAAACGTCATACCGCGGGATGAGGTGAAAAATGTCACAGAAAAATCATAAAGCGGTATGAAGTCAAAAATATCACAAAAACGTCATACCGCGGTATCAGGTCAAAAACGTCACAAAAGGGTCAAAGATGTCACATAAAAGTCATACCGCGGTATGAGGTCAAAAATTTCACAAAAACATTATACCGCGGTATGAAGTCAAAAATGTCACAAAAATGTCAAAAATGTAACAAAAACTTCATACCGCAGTATGATGTCAAAAATGTCACAAAAATGTCATACCGCAGTATGTCAAAAATGTCACAAAATCGTCATACCGTGGGATGATGTCAAAAATGTCACAAAAAGGTCAAACACGTCTCAAAAACATCACACCGCGGTATGAGGTCAAAAATTTCACAAAAACGTCAAACCGCGGTATGAGGTCAAAATTGTCACATAAACGTCAGACCGCGGTATGAGGTCAACAACGTCATAATAAGGTCAAAAATGTCACAAAAACGTCATTCCGCGGAATGAGGTCAAAAATGTCGCAAAAAAGGTCATACCGCAGTCTGAGGTCAAAAATGTCACAAAAACGTCATACCGCAGAATGTTGTCAAAAATGTCACAAAAATGTCATACCGCGGGATGATGTCAAAAATATCACAAAAAGGTCAAAAATGTCTCAAAAATGTCACACCGCGGTATGAGGTCAAAAATGTCACATAAGCGTCATTCTGCGGAATGATTTCAAAAATGTCACAAAAAGGTCAAAAATGCTAAAAAAAAAGGTCATACCGCGGAATGATGTCAAAACTTGCACAAAAAGGTCAAAACTGTCTCAAAAGCGAAATAACGCGGTATGAGGTCAAAAATCTCAGAAAAAGGTCATACCGCGGGATGAGGTCAAAAATTTCACAAAAACGTCATACCGCGGTCTGAGGTCAAAAATGTCACAAAAATTTCATACCGCGGTATGAGGTCAAAAATGTCAAAAAAACGTCATTCCGCGGAATGAGGTCAAAAATGTCGCAAAAAAGGTCATACCGCAGTCTGAGGTCAAAAATGTCACAAAGACGTCACACCGCGGAATGTTGTCAAAAATGTCACAGAAATGTCATTCCGCGGGATGATGTCAAAAATGTCACAAAAAGGTCAAAAATGTCTCAAAAATGTCACACCGCGGTATGAGGTCAAAAATGTCCCAAAAACGTTATACCGCGGTATGAGGTCAAAAATGTCACATAAACGTCATTCTGCGGAATGATTTCAAAAATGTCACAAAAAGGTCAAAAATGCTAAAAAAAACGAAATAACGCGGTATGAGGTCAAAAATCTCAGAAAAAGGTCATTCCGCGGTATGAGGTCAAAAATGTCAAAAAAAAGGTCATACCGCAGTCTGAGGTCAAAAATGTCACAAAAATGTCATACCGCGGAATGTTGTCAAAAATGTCACAAAAATGTCATACCGCGGGATGATGTAAAAAATGTCACAAAAATTTCATACCACAGTATGATCTCAAAAATGTCACAAAAAGGTCAAAAATTTCACAAAAACGTCATACTGCGGAATGATGTCAAAAATGTCACAAAAAGGTCAAAAATGTCACAAAAACGTCATACCGCGGAATGATGTCAAAACTTGCACAAAAAGGTCAAAAATGTCGAAAAAACGTCAGATCGCGGGATGAGGTCAAAAATGTCACAAAAACGTCATACCGTGGGATGAGGTCAAAAATGTCACAAAAAAATATCGCGGGATGAGGTCAAAAATGTCACAAAAACGTCATATCGCGGGATGAGGTCAAAAATGTCACAAAAACGTCATACCGTGATATAAGGTCAAAAATGTCACAAAAACGTCATACCGCGGTTTGAGGTCAAAAATGTAACGAAAACGTCATTCCGCGGGATGAGGTCAAAAAAGTCACAAAAACGTCAGATGAGGTCAAAAATGTCCCAAAAACGTCATTCCGCGGGATGAGGTCAAAAATGTCACAAAAATTTCATTCCGCGGTATGAGGTCAAAAGTGTCACAAAAACGTCATACCGCGGGATCATGTCAAAAATGTCATAAAAAGTTCAAAAATGTCTCAAAAATTTCATACCGCGGTATGAGGTCAAAAATGTCAGAAAAACGTCATACCGCGGGATGAGGTCAGAAATTTCACAAAAACGTTATACTGCGGTATGAGGTCAAAAAGGTCACAAAAAGGTCAAAAATGTCACAAAAACGTCATACCGCGGGATCATGTCAAAAATGTCATAAAAAGATCAAAAATGTCTCAAAAACGTCATACCGCGGAATGATGTCAAAAATGTCACAAAAACGTCATACCGCGGGATGAGGTCAAAAATGTCACAAAAACGTCATACCGCGGAGTGAGGTTAAAAATGCCTCAAAAACGTCACACCACGGGATGATGTCAAAAATGTCACAAAAAGGTCAAAAATGTCAGAAAAAACGTTATACCGCAGTATGAGGTCAAAAATGTCATAAAAAGGTCAAAAATGTCAAAAAAACGTCACACGGCAGGATGATGTCAAGAATGTCACAAAAACGTCATACCGCGGAATGTCGTCAAAAATGTCACAAAAAGGTCAAAAATGTCTCAAAATCGTCACTCCCCGGTATGAGGTCAAAAATGTCACAAAAACGATATACTGCGGGATGAAGTCAAGAATATCACAAAAACGTAATACCGCGGTATAAGGTCAAAAATGTCACAAAAACGTCATATCGCGGAATGTCAAAAATTTCACAAAAAAGTCATACCGCGGTATGAGGTCTAAAATGTCACAAAAACGTCATACCGCGGAATCATGTCAAAAATGTCACAAAAAGGTCAAAAATGTCACGAAAACGTCATACCGCGGTATGAGGTCAAAAATATCACAAAAACGTCATTCTGCGGAATCATGTCAAAAACGTCACAAAAAGGTCAAAAATGTCAAAAAAACGTCACAAAAGTCACAAAAACGTCATACCGCGGTATGAAGTCAAAAATGTCGCAAAAACGTCATACCGCGGGATGAGGTCAAAAATGTCACAAAAACGTAATACGGCGGGAAGATGTCAAAAATTTCACAAAAACGTCATACCGCGGGATGATGTCAAAAATTTCACCAAAAAGTCATTCCGCGGGATGATGTCAAAAATGTCACAAAAAAGTCATACCACGGTATGAAGTCAAAAATATCACAAAAACGTCATACCGTGATATGAGGTCAAAAATGTCACAAAAACGTCATACCGCGGAATCATGTATGATGTCAAAAATGTCACAAAAACGTCATACCGCGGGATGAGGTCAAAAATGCCTCAAAAACGTCACACCACGGGACGATGTCAAAAAAGTCACAAAAAGGTCAAAAATGTCTCAAAAACGTGATTCCGCGGGATGAGGTCAAAAATGTCACAAAAACGTCATACCGCGGGATGATGTCAAAAATGTCACAAAAAAGTCATACGGCGGGATGATGTAAAAAAATTCACAAAAAGGTCAAAGATGTCACAAAAACGTCATACCGCGGTATGAGGTCAAAAACGTCACAAAAGTCACAAAAACGTCATACCGCGGTATGAGGTAGAAAATGTCGCAAAAACGTCATACGGCTGGATGTCAAAAATGTCACAAAGACTTCATACCACGGTTTGAGGTCAAAAATGTCACAAAAAGGTCAAAAATGTCACAAAAACGTCATACCGCCGTGTGAGGTCAAAAATGTCACAAAAATGTCATGCCGCGGAATGTTGTCAAAAATGTCACAAAAACGTCATACCGCAGTATGATGTCAAAAATGTCTCAAAAACGTCATTCCGCGGGATGATGTCAAAAATGTCACAAAAATTTCATTCCGCACAATGATGTCAAAAATGTCTCAAAAACGTCATACCGCGGGATGATGTCAAAAATGTCACAAAAAGGTCAAAAATGTCTCAAAAATGTCACACCGCGGTATGAGGTCAAAAACTTCACAAAAACGTTATACCGCGGTATGAGGTCAAAAATGTCACATAAACCTCATTCTGCGGAATGATGTCAAAAATGTCACAAAAAGGTCAAAAATGCTAAAAAAAGGTCATACCGCGGAATGATGTCAAAACTTGCACAAAAAGGTCAAAACTGTCTCAAAAACGAAATAACGCGGTATGAAGTCAAAAATCTCAGAAAAAGGTCATACCGCGGGATGAGGTAAAAAATTTCACAAAAACGTCATACCGCGGTCTGAGGTCAAAAATGTCACAAAAATTTCATACCGCGGAATGAGGTCAAAAATGTCAAAAATACGTCATTCCGCGGAATGAAGTCAAAAATGTTGCAAAAAAGGTCATACCGCAGTCTGAGGTCAAAAATGTCACAAAAACGTCATACCGCGGAATGTTGTCAAAAATGTCACAAAAATGTCATAAATGTCTCAAAAATGTCACACCGCGGTATGAGGTCATAAATGTCACAAAAAGGTTATACCGTGGTATGAAGTCAAAAATGTCACATAAACGTCATTCTGCGGAATGATTTCAAAAATGTCACAAAAAATTCTTTCCGCGGTATGAGGTCAAAAATGTCACAAAAACGTCATATCGCGGGATCATATCAAAAATGTCATAAAAAGGTCAAAAATGTCTCAAAAATTTCATACCGCGGTATGAGGTCAAAAATGTCAGAAAAAGGTCATACCGCGGGATGAGGTCAGAAACTTCACAAAAACGTTATACCGCGGTATGAGGTCAAAAATGTCACAAAAAGGTCAAAAATGTCACAAAAACCTCATACCGCGGGATCATGTCAAAAATGTCATAAAAAGATCAAAAATGTCTCAAAAACGTCATACCGCGGAATGATGTCAAAAATGTCACAAAAACGTCATACCGCGGGATGAGGTAAAAAATGTCACAAAAACGTCATACCGCGGAGTGCGGTTAAAAGTACCTCAAAAACGTCACACCACGGGATGATGTCAAAAATGTCACAAAAAGGTCAAAAATGTCACAAAAACGTTATACCGCAGTATGAGGTCAAAAATGTCACAAAAAAGTCAAAAATGTCACAAAAACATCCTACCGCGGGATAAGGTCAATAATGCCTCAAAGACGTCATTCGGCGGGATGATGTCAAAAATGTCACAAAAAGGTCAAAAATGTCACAAAAACGTCACACGGCAGGATGATGTCAAGAATGTCACAAAAA